>JANAVB010005999.1:3427627-3502627 GCA_029216955.1 Iris pallida | reverse complement strand
TTATCAGAGATATGGTACATGCTGATAGTTTCTCTTACAGACGCACACATACACACACCTGAAGAGATTGTTGCATTGGATAATCATCTTACTCCTTTATCATGTGTTGGTGACAAATCCCTTTGACCCTTTAGGACTTGGAGAAGAAAAGTTTGCCATTAGAAGAAGAGGAGGAGGTTATCTGTGCCATAACTCTCACCATCAGTTCTATTTCAAACAAAGAGCTGAAAAAGAGTTCACTAGCAAGGCTACTTTCCTCTAGCTGTGAAGCCATTGAAAGACTTGTATGTATGCTACAACTTGGAACATACACATTAGTTTTGTTTATTGGCTCGCTTCTTTGTCATATTTACAGTTTTTGATCTTTGTACATAGTCTGCATTATTGATGTGCTCCTGTTATATAATTAGTCATTGAAGTATATATTCTGTTGAATAACTGCATACACTCATGTAAATGTAGATACTACTTTGGAGTCTACGTTGTTTTTTAAATGAAGAAATTTCAGTGGTGTTAGTGCATCACTAAACAAGCACCATCAAGTGAAGAAACAAATTCATTCCTTATGTGAATTCGGAGCAGAAACATTGTATGGCCTTTCATGAATGCATCTCAGCTATGTTGCATTGGTACTCCTCCATTGTATCCATATCCGTATCTCACACGTATCCTACACACGATACTTCACACACATATCATATGTAGCTTGCCCATGTCTAAGAACCATAGAGACCAAAACTTGTTTGAAAGTGATTTTGCATGGGTTTTTTTTAATAGTGTCAAACATATTGAATATGAGAAAGTAACATTTATTTGTATCAAATCTTTCCAGTACTTTTGGAACCTAGTTACTACTCAAACATGCATAAATATATATAGTCTAAAGATATAAAGTGTAAAAATATTTATATAGATATGTTTGTATTTGCAGTTATAATTGTATCCATTACCTTACCTGTATCTGACTTCTCTAAAGAAGTCGTATTCCACATCATGTCCTTATCCAATCTGTCTGTGTCTATGCAACCTAGCATGTCAGAAAGATGAAAATAAAGAATAAAACAAGATAACACCTTCAAGCACATTGGTCTTTAGGATTTAAAGCTTTTGACTTTCAACAATAACAACCACAACAAAGCCTCTAATCCCAAATTTTGGGGTGGGCTATTTGAAACATTTAACCCAATTTAGAGCTCTCAACTTAAGATGTATGAAAGAGACTGAAGAAAGCTATGGAAGTGGATAATAGAGTTTCGTTTCTCATGAAAAAGCCCTTGATGCTGTATGAAAGAGTAGCGGGGAATGACTGGGCTCAGGTGTCAAGTCAACATAGAGTGGAAAGTGGGTGGGGTTGACCATCTAGTGCCTTTTATGGTTATGGAAAGAGAGGTTCTAGGCAGAGAGGTACCCTAAAGGAACCTATTAGTGGGAGAGAAGAAAATGAATGGGGCCAACTAGAAGACAGATAAAGGAAGTCTGGAGTGGTGATTTAGGAAGAACCGAAGAAGGGAATTGGAGATGGACTTGGACTTGGATGATGGAAAAAGCACGGATCGGGTCAGCGGTGAATCAAAGTTTTGGGACTGTATGACATAAACACCCAATATGCCTAGTAAGGATCAAACTTCACATGGAAATTGCATCTTTAGTTTTCATCTGCGATGAGATTTTCTTCTTCGTATAATCATTCCTAATGATAAAAATTCTCAAAACTTGTAAAATCTAAACAAGGTCCATCTTGTGGTTGTGCTTTACCTATATAGGCCTGGTTTGGTACTAAGAAGCGGAAGCGGGGACGAGACCGTGACTATTTAGAAGAGTCTAAAGTTGGGAGCGTAATGGGAGTATGCGCTAATATAAAATTTATATTTATTAATTATTGTTATCAAAACTTATAAATGTCTTAATATTTATTATAATTTAGAGGGTTCAGTTCAAAGTTACAGAGAGATCATTCGCATGTTGATTTTTTATGATGTCCAGGTAAATAATCTTTAGTTTGTTGATACTTTGATAAACGTGTATTATATTATATACTTAAGAGGGATATAGGTTCTTAGAAGTACATGGTTTATAAGGTTGGATGCAAGGGTTTCGAATTAGAACTTGATTTAGTGAACTTTTGTTGGTACTTCCCAGAGACACGGGCTTGGAGTTTTGATTCTTTTTGACTAATTGGATTGAATTTACTGTTCTGGTGTCTTTAATTTAGAAAATTAAAATAATGTTACTTATGAATTATATTATATATGAAGAATTTTTTGAAAGGTGTTAAGTGTTATATTATTGGTTAATGGATTTTAGTCCCACATTGCTTAGAGTAATAGGAGAGGAGGCTAGCCTCTTCTATATGTATACTCTCATTAATAATAAATCATAATTATTTTCCAACTCTACATGGTATCAGAGCCAAAACCCTAGCCGTCACCCACCACTCTCCCTCTCCCCACAAACCCTAGCTGTCACCCCCCCCGACCTGCTGCTGCCCCCCCCCCCCCCCCCCCCCCCCCCGACCTGCTGCCTCCCCCCTGCTGCCCTGTCAGCCCCCCTCCCCAGCTGCTGTCAGCCCCCCCTTGCTGCCCTGCCCCCTGCTTCCCCCCACAGCCTCCTGCTTCCCCCTTCCCCGACGACTCACATCCCTAACCCTAACCCTCTCCTACCATCAGCCGCCACCCAATTCCTCCAAACGCTAAATTAATTTTCCAAAAAAAAATAAAAATAATTGTTGGGATTCTTAGAGGGTAAACATATTGTTGTTTGCTGAAACCTCTGCCCATCGATGCTTCTTTCGAAAATTTAACAAAGAGCATACATATTGTTGTTGTGCATGAATCTTTGTGTCTTTCCTTGATCTTCACACCAGGATCTAACATAGGTTAACATGGATTATCTCTCTGTCCTGGCTTGTGATCCACACTCTCTGCTTCGTATGTGCCTATGTCGGTTCTGGCTCCGTTTTAGCTCATTGGCAGAGTTGCTGTGTTTATCAAGTGGAAAGCACACATCGACAGTCGAATCTCTGACAGATGGCAGACTCTACGGCGAATAGCAGTACCACAGATACTAGTGTCAGCAACACACTAGCGGACACTAGCACGACAATTTTCTCCATTCGACTTGTTGATCGACGGTTGGAAGGGCCAGAGGGCTACTCGACATGGAGAAAGAAGGTCGAGAAGACACTTCGAGGAATGCGGTTGTCCAAACATCTGACTGACAATTCTCTAGCAGAAAATGATCCCATCTTTGAGTAATGGAAGACAGATGACAGTAGACCCTTTACACAGTTGATGAATTTCATGGAACCATCGGTGGAAGACATGATTCAAAATACAGACTCCGTGAAGGAGTTATGGAAGGTGTTGGCGGCGGCGTTTGATGGTAAACGCGATTTGTCTCGTATCTATGACTAGGTCGTTGGTGTCTATCGAGCAAATCAAGGAGACAAATCTCATAAAGACCATTTTTTGGCCTTTAAGGCTATGACGGATGAGATCGACCGCGTATTACCTCTTACGTCGGATATTAATGAAGCAAGGGCTCAACGTGAGCAGCTTCATGTCATAACTTACCTTGTCTCTCTCCGTCTTGATGCGGACTCTGTTCGCTCTCAGATTATTGCTGGATCTGATGTACCGTCTCTGTTGGAAGCACACTATCGTGTCCTTCGGGCAGCAAAAGTAGTTGAGACCACTCTGGGTGATACTTCTGCTGATCGCTCTGCTCTTGGTGCAGCTTGTACAGGATTCCGTGGTGGTCGTGGCGGCCGTCGTGGTGGCCGAAATGCTGGTCGAGATTGAGGACGTGGAAATGGCGGTCGTGATGGAGGAAGACCGCGTACTTGCTTTAACTGTGGTCAGCTTGGCCATTTCTATTGGCAATGCACTAAATCATCTGCTGCTAATATCACGACTGATGTCCCTGAAGATGGTGTCCGATCTATTTGGATGACTTCGGACTCATATACAGAGTTTCTTGATTTCCAGGCTCAACGTCGTGGTAAAGCTTCTACATTTGGATCCACAGCTGGATACTCAGCAGCATGCATTGTCAAACCCAAGCAGTGGGTAATTGACTATGGTGCGTCCTCTCACATGACTGGTAACGTAGGTATGATACATGATTATGTACCTGTACGTCGTGCTTTTGGCATTACTGTTGCCAATGGCGGTTCCCTGACAGTCCGAGGCCGTGGAAGTGCCAGTCTTTCTTTCGGACTGTCACTCGATTATGTATTACTTACACCTGGGAACCTTTTCAGTTTAATTTCTATTAGTCAAATTACTCGTGTACTAATTGTTTGGTAACATTTTTTTTCTTCTGATGGTTGTGTTTTTCAGGACCTAAAAATTGGGAAGACTATCGGTAAGGGCATGTAGCTGGAGGCTTGTACCTGTTTGATGCAACTTCTTCTGTTGTCTGTGCCGGCATGAAACTCGATTCTTTCGAGTTACATTGTCAGTTAGGCCATCCATCATCCCAAGCTCTCCAGAAAATGTACCCATCTTTAGATATCTTCGCTTTTTTTCATTGTGAGCCATGTAGTTTAGCTAAACATCACCGGGTTCCTTATCCGGTGAGTTCAAATAAAATTGCTTCTGCTCCTTTTGAGTTGATGCATTCTGATGTATGGGGACCTTGTCCGATTGAATCAGTAATGAGTTTTAAGTACTTTGTTACTTTTGTTGATGATTACTCACGTGTCACTTTTGTTTATCTGATGAAAAGTCGTTCTGAGTTGATTAACATTTGGTTTAACTTTCATGCCGAAATAAAAACACAATTTGGTATTCCAATCAAAAATTTTCGGAGTGACAATGGCCGTGAGTATTTATCTCGTGATCTCGATAGACTTCTGGCCCACAATAGCATAATCCACCAAACCTCTTGTGCGTACACACCACAACAAAATGGTGTAGCCGAACGTAAGAATCGTCATCTACTGGAAATAACACGTGCTCTTATGTTTCAAGCACGTACTCCCAAGAGATTTTGGTCGGATGCGGTTCTTACTGCTTGTTATATTATTAACCGCATGCCATCGTCAGTTTTCAATGGTAGCACTCCCTTTCCTAGGCTTTTTTTTTCTGGAAGAGAGCCATTTTCTCTTCCTTTCAGAATATTTGGCTGCTTATGCTATATTCGTGATATCCGACCAACCCTTTCTAAATTAGATTCTAAGGCGATACAATGTATTTTTCTTGGGTATCCTAAAGGTCAGAAAGGGTATCGGTGTTATTCTCCTGTCTTAAAGAGATATTTTTTCACTCGGAATGTTACCTTTGTAGAAACCGAATTTCCACCACTCCCACAATCAATAGGTTCGGCTCTCCTAGTCTATCTAGAAGAGAATTTTGTGTTATTTCCACCTCAAATACAACAGTTTTCCGTACGGGTGCCCTCCCTTACCGAGCCAGTCTCCCAGGCCGATGGTCCACATACACCGATTCGGCCAGTGCCGACACCGCCCACAGAATTATCCTTCTCCGGTTCCACCAGGAGCTCCGGTTCCAATGAGTTGCCTCCACCTGTTCCACCAGCAACTCCACCAGTTCCGTCAGTAGCTCCGGCAGTTCCGCCTCCAGAACATCATTGTCGTGCCTGTCGTGATCATCCCTTATATGTTGACAACTACAAAGGACTTACCAGTCACACTCAGTCGCTAGTGGCTACTATTGATGGGATTCAGATTTTCAAGACCGCTGAGGAGGGTCTCAAATATCCTGGTTGGCGTGCTTCTATGACTGCAAAGATGAAAGCTCTCCAGAAAAATTATACTTGGGACTTAGTCGACTTACCTATTGGTAAACAGGCAGTCGGCTGCAAATGGGTGTTCACGATTAAGGTGAAACCGGATGACACTCTTGATCGCCTAAAGGCTCGTCTAGTGGCCAAAGGATATTTCCAGACATATGGTGAGGATTACTTTGAGTCCTTCTCTCCTGTTGTCAAAATGACATCTGTTTGTCTTAATGGCCTTGGATGTTCGCTATAATTGGCCGCTACTTCAGCTTGATATCAAAAATGCTTTTCTTTACGGGGGTCTTGATGAAGAAGTCTATGTATTGCAACCTCCCGGGTTCGTTGCAAGGGAGGGTAAAGTGTATCATTTACGAAAGGCCCTCTATGGCTTAAAACAATCACCTCGTGTATGGTTTGGTCGATTTACACACATTGTTACTCAGTTTGGCATGTGTCAATCAAAGAAGGACCATTCAATCTTCTATGGACACACATCTGCTGGAAGAATACTCCTTGGTGTCTACGTTTATGATATTGTAATCACGAGAGACGACAACCAGAGTATTGCAGGCCTCAAGAAGTTTCTGGAAGAACAATTTCAAACCAAGGATATGGGATCCTTGAACTATTTCTTGGGCATTGAGGTTACACGGGGTAAACAAGACATTGTAATGTCCCAAAGAAAGTATGTGCTGGACATACTAAATGATGCATGCATGATGCAAGCCAAGGGAGCAACCTCACCTATGGATCCAGGGGCAAAGTTACTTCCAGACGAAGGGTCCTGATGACCAATCCAGATCAGTATCATCGAGTAGTTGGAAAACTCAACTACTTAGCGGTCATGAGTCGTCCGGACATTTTTTTGCAGTGAGTGTTGCAAGTAGATTTATGGCTTCTCCAAGAGTTCCACACTGGCAGGCAGTTCTCAGAATTCTGTGTTATCTAGTCAAGAACCCAGGAAAAGGAATTCGAATGGAGAATAATGGACACACTCGCATTGAGTGTTTTACTGATGCTGACTGGGGAGCAAGTCTGACAGATAGACGATCTATATCTGGCTACTCAGTATTTATTGGCGGAAATCTAGTGTTATAGAAGAGCAAGAAGCAGAGTGTGATAGCACGCTCAAGCTCTGAAGCAGAATATCGAGCTATTGCTCATGGCACGTCAGAGATATTATATATGAAACATCTCTCACAAGAACTGAGAGAAGACGCTGGATCTCAAGCGGCAGATCTATGATGTGATAACCAATCTGCTATTCACATTGCCACCAACCCAGTATTTCATGAACGGACAAAGCATATTGAAATTGACATCCACTTTGTTCGTGATGAATATACAAAGGGAGTGATAAAGTTTAAACATGTGAGGACCGGCGACCAGATAACTGACATCTTTACAAAGCCTCTTTTGGGTCCTCGGGTTCAATTTATATGTAACAAGATGGACATGATTGACATCTATGCTCCATCTTGAGGGAGGGTGTTAAGTGTTATATTAGAGTTATTGGTTAATGGGCTTTAGTCCCACATTGCTTAGAGTAATATGAGAGGAGACTAGCCTCTCCTATATATGTAGTCTCTTATTAATAATAAATCATCATTATTTTCCAACTCTACAAAAGGGTTAAGTATGAAGTACTTCTAGTGTATTGTTTTGTTTGTCAAATGTAAAATTTGATTACACTATAGTATTTTTGTGGGGTAAAGTACATATAAATCTTCCTTAGATTTGCCTCGTTAGCAAAATAAGACTCGTTAGAAAACTAATGCAATTAACCCCTCAGATTGTTCGCGTGAGCAAAAAAGCCCCTACCGTCTATTAGCCGTTAGAAATGGTTGTTAATGACATTAAAAAATAAATAAAAAATAACCTAAAATACCCCCCTCCGCTTCCCTACTAGCCCCCCTCCTCCCTCCGCCGGCCAGCCCCCCGACCCCCCTCCTTCCTAAGCCGGCCAGCCCCTCGACCTCCCCCCCTTCCTTCCTAAGCCGGCTAGCCCCTCGACCCCCCCTCTTCCTCCCTCCGCCGGACAGCCACTCGACCTCCCTCCCTCCTTCGCCGGCCCGCCCCCCGCCCCTCTCTCTCTCCGCCGGCCAGCCCCCCAACCTGCCCCCCTCCCCTCCTCCCTCCACCGGCCAGCCCCTCGACCCCCCCTCCTCCCTCCGCCGGCCAGCCCCCTCGACCCGCTCCCACCACCGAAGAGAGGTGGGGGAGGGATAAAATCGTCTTTTTAGACGATTTTTAACGGTTGTTAGCGGCGGGAGGCTGAATTGAGCAAAAATAAAAAAAAGCAGGGTTCTTTTCAAACTATGAGTCTTTACTTGCATTTTTCTCACATCTAAGGAGGGTTTATATGCAGTTTATCCTGTTTTTGTGATATGTGTTTTATTTTCCAATTTCACTAGAAGTTATGTAAAATTTGATGGATACACTCATTCCTTTATTTTATTTTTAATTTTTTTTGGGCAGAATCTAGGGTTATGCTTTTGTAGGGTTAGGACTAGATAGTGAACTAGGACGTCGGGGGAGGTTGAACAGTAGAAGAATCAGATAAGGAATTGACACAAATCGGTCACCTCCCTTTCTTAAGAAGACTGCTTCGATTCATTAGCTTTCCCTTTCTCACTCTCCCTCACTTCGCTTGCCTCACTAGCGTTTGCCTCATTCTTTATTTATTTTTAATATATTGTAATTCGTCCATCAGCTACGCCATTTTTGTGGACATGTTGCTTATCTACCCAATATTTGGACCCATAAATATGGCTGGTCTAATTGCTGCTGAAATAAGCCCTAGCGCACATCTTTTTGGACATTTTTTCTGAACTTTCACCATTTATTATTGCAACAAGTATATCTTTCTGTCTAAAACTTCACGAAAAGGCCCTCTTAAGTCTTGTCCTTTTCTTTATTATGATTTGGCGGAGCAATCACTTTGTGATAGTTTGTTAAAGACCTAACACTGCTCTACAACTCTATAGTTGTAATGATGGTTAAGGGTTATATTCTTATATTATTCAACATGCCTGCTCAAGTGAAATGCCCGTTTTATGGGTATAGAGATGGATCAAGTGCAACAATATAATTTTTTAAATCCGCTTAAAATGTTTGCCATGTGAGACTTGAAATTGGCTTGCTCTGATATCATGTTGGTGACCCTGCTACTGCATTACAACTACATAGTTGTGATGAGGGTTAAGGATTATGCTTATACATTATTCCAACATAGTTTACTATGAAGAATTGTACCTTACAGTGCATGCACTAATGATGTGTAATTTAGCTTTTCTCTTCCAGATAGATGCAGATGGTAAGCACTCTTCAAGGCAAAACCCTGCTGCTTATACACAGTACTTGAGTTCTGCTGTCAGGGGTCTATACAGGTTGGTTATACAATGTTACGGAATTTGATTTTGATGTATTTCAACTTATTCCCCTCGTGATGTTTTGATGTGAAATATAGGCTTGCATATCATTACCTAGCAACCCAGCTTCTCTTCTGCAACTTGTTTTGTAGCATGTAGTGTTTAGTTGATTTTTGAATGGCCACTGTCAACTGACTGTAACTTTTGTTACAGACATACAAAGTGACAACAAGAACAGAAAACATATATTCCAAAAGTTTTGGGGTCAACTATGTGAATTTTTTGCTTCCATTTTATTAAGTATTCTTTCAATAGTGATCTGACATAGTTATTATGCTGTATGTTGGCTACCTAATGTAACCCTTGCCCTTTAACCTGGCTTTGAATGAATTACAGTAGAAAGATATCAACACAGTACAGAAGCAAGTTAGATATGCAGTGTACTTTTGATAAGTACACTACATAATATCTATCATTCTTAAATTACTCATTGTATTACTTTTGTAAATTGTCTTACTTGATAATGCATCTTAGCTATCATTGATTTTGCATCAATTAGCCTGGCTGAAGTACAGTAATTTATCTTAGGATGGGAGCTGTTTTTAGTCATCTAGCAACTCCTCTTCCAGCTGATCAGTCTGATGATGACATGATTTTGGTTCTCTTGGGGATATTTTGGCCCCTTCTGGATAAACTCTTTTGCTCTGCTCATATGGAGAATGGTAGTTTAGCTGCAGCTGCATGCCGATCTCTTTCTCAAGCAATTCATTCCTCCGGTACTTTTAAATATTTTATCTATTGTGGCACGATACTCGAGTATACATTGGTCCTTTAATGTGCCTTTACGAATCTCTTGCAGGACAACACTTCTCTATGTTGTTGCCAAAAGTACTTGACCGTTTGTCTTCAAACTTCCTATTATTTCAGAACCATGAATGCTATGTCAGAGCAGGTAAGAGTCTCTGGTTTTCTCCATAAATTTTGTGCATCTATTCACAAACAAAGAGAAGGATAGTCCATGATAACAGTCTGGCAGTTGGTGGTTCTTGCTTGTTGGTTCATACTTTGAATGTAGTAGTTCCCATTTATATATATTTGTATCCCTTAGTTTGTTCTTACGCTTTGCCTTGATGGATCTAATAGAATCTTTTAATATGACCTGTGCTAGGTCTTTTGCAATGTTCTGTTTTTCACTAACTATTTTAGTAAGCTTGAAATGTGATGTTTTTTGTCCACCCAATTGCACAGCTGTACCTAAAGACGTACTGCAGAAATAATTCTTATTCCACTGTACATGTATGTTAATTTGGACACCCTGCTTATGAAAAAATCCTGCTAATTTGGCCCTTGTTGTGCAAGAGCTACTCCAATCTATGTTGTACTGGGCGCTAGCGGAGGCGACAACCCACCCGTCTCGCCTAGGCGTCCGCCCAAGATCTGGCTGCTCTTTCGCAAAAATTTCTACAAATATGTAGTATATAACTAATAAGCAATAAGCATTAAGCAAGGCGGAGTTTAACTAATATTTATTATATATAATAATTATGTATACAATAAATATGTAGTATAACTAATAAGCAATAAGCAATATGCATTAAGTTAGGCGCCTTTTTTTCCCCCCCTCTGGTCGACCCAAGGCGGGCGCCTAGGCGAGCATTGCCTCACACAAGGAAAATTTTCCCAGGTCGAGGCGAGCCCTCTCCGACCTGCACGCCTGGGCCGCCTAGGCGTCGTCTATGACAACATAGACTCCAATAATCTTTAGGTATTTGGTGGTCCTTCAATCTGCTGATCCCAAAATTTCTGACTATTAATTCTCTTCAAATTTGAAAACTCAGCTGCTGTTGTCATTGAAGAATTCGGTCACGGAGAGGAGTATGGACCTTTGTGCATTAGCACATTTGAGAGGTTTGCCTCAGCTGCTTCTGTGACTGCTCTTAATTCTTCTTATGTATGTGATCAAGAGCCTGATCTGGTGGAAGCCTACACTAGCTTTACATCCACATTTGTGCGCTGCTGCCCCAAGGTCCTTATTTACTTTTATTAAGCTTACTTCAGTCTTTTTCATTTGATACATTTACTATTGATAACAGATTTTAAGTGCTTGTCAGATGGTTATTGTTGCATCTGGTTCTTTAATTGAACTATCCTTCCAAAAGGCGGCTATATGTTGTACAGCCATGCATCGTGGAGCTGCACTGGCCGCAATGTCCTACATGTCCTGTAAGTATGCTGCTATCACTTCATTGATAACCTGTTTATATTATATAAACCTTGTTTCACTAACAAATGGAGGCTTGTGTTATCTGCATAATCTATGTACTTGTAACTTAATAAGCATATTGTTTATGCTGTCATACTTTATTTATTGAAAGCCTTCTTTCCTTGACCTCATCAAGAAGTCAAAGAGAAATGAGAGAGTACATAAAAGTGGTAAATAGTTACCTAAAAGTAATAGTTTCAGTATTTTGGATCAATCATTCATCACGATTGAGATATTGAGAAGGATATTGTGCATATAATTAAAAGATAATGGTTGAAATGGAGTGCTTTTGGTGTACTTTGTGATCATAAGATACCTTTGAAGTTGAAAGAAAAATTATATGCGACTGCTATTAGACCAGCCATGATCAGAGTGCCGAGCAATTAAAAAAATAACATGTCTAAAAAAATTAGTATAGTCAAAAAATGAGAATACTAAGATGGATGAGTGGCAAGACGTTAAAAAATAGAATAAGAAATGAGTGTGTTCGTGGGAAGTTAGAGGTGATGCCAAGTGAGGACAAGATAAAAGAAATTCGTCTTAGCCTCTTAAGTGGTTTGGATATTTACAACGTAGACCAATTGATGCTCTGATTAGGAGGAGCGATATAATAGCAGTTAATGTTGCTAGGATTAGAGGTAGGCTTAAACGGACATGGTTGATGTTTTGAAGAATGATATGTTTTTATTACTGTTACAGAGGACATAACCCTTAACATATGTGAATGAAGGAAGATAATTAAAACATATAGAGTACTTTTGGAGTACTTTGTGATCACATGATATCTTTGAAGTTGAAAGAAAAATTCTATGAGACTACTATTAGATCAACCATGATCAACGTCCGAGCAATTAACAAATAACATGTCTAGAAAATTAGTATAGTCAAAATTGAGAATGCTAAAATGGATGAGTGACGAGGATTAAAAGATGGAATAAGAAATGAGTGCGTTCGTGGGAAGTTAGATGTGGCGTCAAGTGAGCACAAGATAAGAGAAATTCGTCTTACCCTCTTAGGTGGTTTGGACATTTGCAACGTAGACCAATTGATGCTCCGATTGGGAGAAGCAATATGATAGTAGTTAATGTTGCTAGGACTAGAGGTAGGCCCGAACGATATGTTTTTATTACTCTTACAGAGGACATGACCCTTTACCGAGGTGAATAGAGGAAGATAATTCAAACAGCTGACACAAAATTTTGGGATAAAGACTTTGCAAATTTTGTTGCTTCTTTCCTTAACCTGCAATTCAAGGAAAAATGTTTCTTTTACTTGATAGTGTTATAATGTTATATGTGGCTGATAACTTTATCCTCTGTGCATGTATTTGGAGTAATGTCTTTGTTGTAAGATATATAGAATGATGCAAATATGCGAGAATCGATACAGACCTCTTCCCCCCCCCCCCCCCCCTCTCTCTCTCTCTCTATATATATATATATATATATATATATATATATATATATATATATATATATATATAGGAAAAGGTGATACTTTATTGATTATTCATATTGAAAGGACACAATACATCGCATCCTTCGTATCATAATCTTTACATCTGCTTCTATATTATGCAGGACCCCTACCGGAGAAGTACTCAATCCCTCAAAAATACGTCTATTCCTCTCCTGCAATATGTGCCAGACACTAGCCGATAACCTGATACGGGCTAACTTGAACCACTCCCTCTACTTCGATGATTGGAGATAGATGCTATCTGATCCATAAACTTATTTGATGTTGAACTTGGAAGATTTATAGCAATACATTGAGCAGCCCAAACAAAATATGCCATCTCACATTGGAAAAACATATCATCAAAAGTTTCTAGTTGTTTCTGGCATATCACGCTGCTTTGTGTCTGTACAGTTATCCCAAGTCTCGTTAGTCTCTCTATTGTGAGCAAAGTTTAAAGTATCGGCCGATACCGATACGTATCGGCCGTATCGGATCGGATCTGGCTGTAACCGATCCGATATTGAAGGAAAAAATCGGTATCGGCGGAGATCTCGCTTTAAGCCATGGTATCGGTTCGTATCGGCCGATACGAGCCGATACGAAGTTAACAGAGAGTAAATGGAATCTCCGACAAAACAAAAGCTCACAGTGACGAAGTCAAATCCCACATAAACATTAATAATTGTAAAAATTCTATATATAGAACCAAAATTGCCCCCAAAAACCACCATTCACAAGAAAAAAAAGAGATTTAGATAGATCGGGAAGAAAACTTACCTAATTTCCAGGTAAATAATTCTCTTCTTCGACCGCACCCGTGCCGCCACCGCCGCAGCCGACTGAAACCCCTTCTCGACCGCCACCGACTGGAACCCCTCTTCTTCGACCGCCGTAGCCGCCACCGGTGTTCGAGTTCGAACTCGGTGGAGGCGAGAGGAGTGGTGGGGAGGGAGGTGGAGCGGAATGGTGGAGGGGAGGCGGAGCCGGAGTCGTGGAGGGGGAGGTGGAGGGACGGTGAGGGGGAGGGGAGAGAAACATTTCGATTGAAATGTTTTCTTTTCCCTCTTTGATATTATTTACAGGGTGGAGTTAGGGTTTGGGTCAAAAAAAAATTGCTGCCGCTAGAGTTCGAACTCATTACCAAAGAGGAACACAAGTTACAAACAACACAAATTCTTTGTCCGCCCTCTAACCACATAAGCACTTTAACTCCATTGTTTAGAAATTGCATCTATATATATTTATGTTCCGACTTTTATTTATATATATATATATATATATATTGTATCTTTTTTTTGGTGTGTGTATGTGTATATATATTATACATATATGATATATTGCATCTAACTTTTTTTGTATCCAACTTTTTTTTAATAACTATAATATATATATATATATATATATATATATATATATATATATATATATATATATATATATATATATATATATAACTATATTATTGTGTATATAGATATCAACCTCTACTATCCTCATAACCAACAACCATATAGGGACGAGTCCGATAATTATGAACCATTTTAGTGATATATTTGTATTCATTTTTTGTATTCATTTCTTGTATTCATTTTTTGTACTTCATCATATTGTAAAAAAATTTTATTCATGAAATTTAAATAAAGGGATAGGCCACAGTCCCAATGATTTTTTCTGGCCTGGCCAAGTGTTTTTTTGTTGTAATTTTGAATTGAAAGTAAATCATCTAGCTAATTTTATTTCCGTCTATTTTGAAAAAAAATAATTGGATCAACTATGCATAAAACTAAAATTTTAGATATAAATAATTTTTTATTTACAGAAACTTTAAAAAAAGGTCTGAACAAATATGTTTATGTAATAATGGGTCTTGTGACTCTTGTCTCATCCAGCTACTTGTATTGCTTCTAAAGTTCTAATCTCTTGTGCCTCCCTTTATGCCCCTTAATTCGTCAAAATTTAAACCTGTAGTAAAAAACAATACAAGATTCAAGTAGTATGAATTAATGACATAGTAAAATTGAAACTAAAAACATGTAGATGAAGAAAACTTGTAAACTTGTAATAATGTATATCGCAGGTAAACCAATCAGAAAGGATGACTATTATTTTATTTAATTATAATAAAAAACTTAAAAAATGATTAAATAATGCATAAATATGTATTAAAAAATTTCTAATTTTTTAATAATTATTTAATATTGCCGATATAGTCGATACAAAAAAATTCGATACTCCCATCCGATACTGCCGATACTTCCGATACCGATACTCATACAAAATGTCCGATACCGTTACCGATACCAATACTTCGAACTTTGATTGTGAGCAATCTTCCTTTTGTAGCCTTGTACATGTTTAAATGCATTTTGGATGCCAGACCCTTAATCCAGATAAATTCGACATGTACAGGGGTTGGATGAGTTGTACGAATGAGATCATGTACTGACTGTGCGTTGAACGCACCTGTAGGTGACCGGTTCCATACCCAAAAATCCTTACCAGATCTGCATGCAACCTACACCGTTGCAATCTCTGTCCTTTACTGTCGCTCGATTGGATGTGAATCCAGCCGCCATTCACCATCTGTCCGCAGAATACACAACTTCATCTCTCCCTGCCAAATTGTAGGAGTGCCATCCAATCTTGTCTAAAATAGTGCGATGATCGAGCCATAGATCAAACCATAGATGCATGTTTTCTCCAGAGCCAATCACTCTAGAGATGAAGGGTTTAATCATTGGGCTATATCGAAGGATGTTCTTGTAGACAACCGAAAAATTTGTTATTCGATCGCTGAACCCAGAAGTTCGATTGTCGTAGATACCGATTCTGTATCCACAATGCCCAAAAGGACTTCCCTTCTACGAAATTCCATGTAAGCTTTAGTCCCGCTATGTCCCGCAGTATGAATATGAACCACAGACCCACACCTTTATCTTTAGGCTGACATAAATCTCTCCATGCAATGGTATGTATACCCCCTCGCCATATAAAGTCAACACACATTTTTTCCACTCTGCGAGTCGTAGCTGATGGAAGTAGAATAGTTTGTAACCAAAATAAGGATATCACCGAGATAACTGATCTCACGAACTCTATTCGTCCTCCAAAAGACAAATAGTAGGCTTGCCAACCTTCAATCACCCTCTGAACATACTCCACTAGAGTGTGACATTCCTATGCCCGAGCGTAGTTGATAGACAACGACATGCTCAGATATTTCACAGGTAGATTCCTAGAATCAATTTGATAATATCCTTGGGCTCCTCCTTATGTTGACAGTGCGTACTGAAGTACACCTTGCTTTTATCTCTATTTAATCGCGACCCCGAGAGTCTGCCAAATTCCTCCATAATTCTAACTATATCATTGAGGCTCCTCTTGGAATGAACCAAAAATACTAACAGATGATCAACATATATCAGACGTGACATCGTTGGGACCACAGCTTTATAGGACGTCTGTGAACCGTAATGTCCATCAGACAAGTAAAATATTCCATCACCAAGGTGAACACGTGCAGGACAAAAGGATCCCCTTGTCGTAGGCCCCAATTACTTTTGAAGAAACTGTGCGACTATCTCTTAGTATGGAAAAGGAAGGCATCGTAATGCATTCAAGGACCCTGTCCACTCAATTTGAATCAAAACCCATGGATAGCATAATGTGCCATACAAACTCTCTGTTCACCATATCATACGTCTTCTGCAGGTTTAGATTCATACAAGATTTGGCTCACCAGTTTTATTGAAGTTTCTGACCATCCCATGGGCCAGGAGACTATTCTCAACTATCTATCAGCCTCTGATAAAAGCGGCTTTGTTGGGTGAGATAAGCTCCTGCATAATCGATTCCATACGCTGGCACATAATAGACGTAATAATCTTGTACAAATAGTTGCAACAAGCAGTAGGACGAAAGTCCGATAGAACAGTCGCCCTATCCTTCTTTGGATCAATGTAAGGAAGGTATGATTTAGTTCTTGTAGGAGCCTTCCATTAGTGAAGAAGTCCTGTACAATAGATAGAACAAACTTAAGATCATCCCAATGAAATTTGTAGAACTTACTATTGAAACCATCCGTCCTGGAGTTTTATTTGGATCAACACTTTTAACTACAACTTTGACTTCCTCCATACTGATCGGAGCAAACAACAAGCGATTCCCTGTATGAGAAACCAATTGTTTATATGTGATTTCCGGAAATACTCTAGTATAATCATCTTGATTGTATAAGCGATAGTAGAAATCTACACCCGCCTCTTGGATGTCCTGCGAAGAAGAGACCTCTCTGCCAACCTCACTAATAATTTTATTAATAGAGTTTCGGTGCTGTCTCGTCCGAATGATATCATAAAAGAATTTGGAGCAGTGATCCCCATCTTTGAGCCATAAACACTTCGTGCGTTGAGCCAATTGGATTTCTTCTGTGTGGAGAAGCACCAGGACCTTATCTAGCAATATCCGCTCTTTGTAGGCTAGGTCCGGACATAGCGGACTGTTTCACATTTCCTCCTGGACCACCCGCATGGCTTTTCGTTTCTTCTCAAGGTTAGGCGTCAGTCGGGACATCTGCTACGCCTTGAGGGCTCGTTTGACTTGATTCAGTTTCTACACCAACTGGAATTGTGAATTACCTCGCACATCCAACTTGTGAGTAGCCGCGGCTATCTCCTGGTACCCCGGCATGGATGGCCAAGAGTTATTGCAATGAAACAACCTAGCATGTGAAACCGATGGAGGTGTCAAACGCGCCAAAATAGGCAAGTGATCACTTGTGGCCGGCGTAAGTCCGTCAGCTACTGTGGATGGAGCTTTATCCAGTTGACTGACTATACGATTATGTATAGCATGATTCGACCAAGACCAGAGTGCCCTGCCCTTTCCAAACATTTCGGGCTCGTATGCATCAAGCAATGCTAGAAGTCTGCAAGCATATTGTCTGGAACTCGACGCCCGCCAATTTTGTCCTCACTAAACAACAAAGCATTAAAATACCCTACCAACAATAGTGGCAGATGAAACTAGAATTCTGTTATGATGCTTAAATGAATGATGCTCTTCCATAGAGTCTCCCGCAACCTTCTATCGTTATGGCCATAAACAGCTCCGAAAATGAAGAAGAAACATCCCACATTTGAAAATTCACCAGCAATGAGTTGGTCAATGTTGAGAATAGTATTCCCAGACCACATACTGCTATCCCACATCAGCCATATTCTCGCCACGCCGCATTGTGCTAGATTGTGAGTATGCGCCCCCATATATGTTGTTCTCCAAGTCAGTGTCCTATCCGATTTGATCTTCGTTTCCAGTAGGGCAGTGATGGAGCTCTGAACCTTCCTAATAATTTCTATAATCTCACGCCACCTTCCCAGCGAGCTAGCACCTCACTTGTTCCATGTAAGTATAGACATTAATGTTGGTTTGAGAGACCCATATCCTCCCCTAAACTTGCCGCAAGGTCATTGGTAAGTTCAGCTGTCTAACCATGCTTTCTATCAGTACCGACTTCCACCCTACCCTGATCTTCCTGGAGAAGTAAGTTCCTTCTGCTGTTGTCCACGCACACCGCATCGCCATCCTTATCCTTGTCCGCCCCTGACAGTTCGTTCGCCCCCTCACGCCTCTGTGCCGTAATATGCTTCTTTCGCGCATAGTTGATAATGTTGGGGTGCTGAGAGCTAGCACCTCTAGATTTGTCATATCGTGTAGTCTGTTGTCGGGTTGTCATGGCATGATGCCTTACAAATGGAACCATCTGTCCCGTACCCGGTTCATCGCCATGGGAGCAGCCATCCTCCGAAGACCGTTTGCCAAACTATTCGATGTTCGCGTCTTCTTATCCCGGTTCACCATCTCCATCACTATCAGTTGACCCCGTCTTTCTGTAGTTCCCATAGTCTGCACTCCCTTTGGCCTCTTAGAAGGTGATGCTGCCACCATAGCATGAGTTTGCATCCTGTCACCATTAACCTGCCTGGCGTCTCTTACCCCATCAGAAGAACTTCTCGGCTTCGGTGGGCGATCCTCTTGGTCCTGATGATTGTTTGTCTAGGACCGCTTCAGGTTCACGTTCGCGTTCACCAACTGCGGACACTCTACTCGTATGGCCAAAGTAGGAGTAGCGGACACACTGGTGGAACCCACTCATATTCAACAAGTTGAGTTAGAATCTCCCCCATAGGCAAGGTAAACTCGAGCTGTCGTAGAAACACCGTCGCCGTGGTGATCTCTACAAACACACGCACATATGTGATCCTTAATTTTGAAGTTGTGGCCTCATCAGGTTTGATAGGTTTACCCACAAAAATGGCAAGTTTCATAAGAATCAAATCGCTCCAATATAGGATGGGCAAGTCTGGAAACCTCATCCAATAGGAACCGTGTGAAGGAGATCACATTCGCATTTGGCATTCATCTGCCACTCACTCAGAATAATTAGCCTCCCATCGAACGTCCATGACCCTCCATGCAAAACACGCTCTGTATCTTCTTGAAGTCCAAAGCGTGCGAAAAGAAAATTTCGTGCGATACTGCCGCGAAGCCTCTAGACTCGATTGGCATACGCTCTGAACTGTCCATGGAACGGTCTATCACCCAGGAAGTAGGCTATAATCGCATTCTTCCAGTATTCTGCCGTCTTCGTCGAATCGTCTTCTGTGAACTCGGCCACCCTCCTATTTTCTTCCAATATTTTAGGTTCCACGTATCTCCATGGCATGGTGGTCTATGTTGTGGGAGGCCGACAGATGTTTGCCTATGACCTACTCTCCCTTCCTACTGTGACTGGACGAATCCTACGATCCTGGTGACGTGTCGGCTCGACGCTACACGTTTGCATGCTTCTTCCTTCCCTGTCTGGGGCCTGCGGTTGACCCGTCAATGATCGGAGAGATGCCCTTCTTCCTTCCAACCCTTTTCCACCCCGACAATTTTCTATGGGCGAGTTTCTTCTCCATCCTCCCGCGCATGTTACTATTCCCTCTCCTCCGCCGAGCAATGGTCGTCCACCCACCTACGTTGACCCGAGCTCCTAGGGACGCACTATTGCCATCCCCTGGATCTCATGGTCCTCCTCGGACTTCTGGCCCTCCACTAGCGCCCGTTGCATAGGAGCCAGCCTCCGCAGGGTTGCCTATAGCCGCGGAATCCCTAGCCGCGGAAACCAACACACACACACTCCATGTTTGTAAAAGTTATTTACACCTAGCATATTTTATCATTGGATAACATCTGACCCGTTTTGGTGAAATGCAGATTTGGTACAAAATACCTATGTTGAGATACTAGTTCTTGGATCCCAACAGTTATACAAGTATACAATTCTGTCTAAATGTATGAAGTATTTTTATTTTTCTTTTTTTTTGTTATTATTTGGCTTTCGAAAATGAATAATTCAGAAACACTGATCTGTTACAGTCGAAACTGCTGAAACCATCGATATATACTTACACAATACAAGACCTAGGGTAATTTATATGAGATTATGCAATGATGTCACAAACTAACATTAGCGGAAGTTTAATTGTAAATCGAAGATTGATAAAAATCTAATCAAGTAACCCTAGAAGATCTTAAAAGTAATCAATTGAATTAAGGATTGTGGATTGAGTTTATCATTGGATTGCAAAGTTGCACCACATAATCAAACAAGCCGAATCTTGCTCCAAGGAAGATGGTCCGCAACGACAATGCTTTCGTTCCGACATTGAGAAACAACCTTGATCCAATTGCTGAGGAACTTGAACGGTTCCTAACGGATACCATGAAGTTGTGGATGATATGAGTTGATCGAAACACTAGTAAACCTGAATCGGATCAGGTTTTGGTGTTGACCAAGAAGGCAGGATGCAGGGCTGAACCTTGGGTTGCTATCTAGGCATGGCTGTCTTTCAATTCTTCGTGAACTGCAGGGACTGCCTGCAGTTTTCTGGACAAAAACTTGCAGCCATTGACAGGGCTACAAGCAGGACGGTAGCTGCAGGTTGAAGCAGCAATGACAAGCATCGCAGGCAAAAGCAATAACAGCAACAGTAGTTCATAGGAGAAGATGAAGAAGAAGATCTAGATTGTGAAAGTTTATAAATTAGGGTTTTTAAGAGAACAAGGAGAAGAAAAGAAGTTCATTCTTGAACAACGACCTATGACAAGAGCTGTACATGTTTCCACAATTGGGCATCAATACAATAAAGGAGATATACAAACCGAGTAAGACATTGTATGGCTAAAGTCTTCGTCCGAGGCTTGTTTTTCAAAGATTTGACAAGCCATAATTCACTTCGAGTAAAGAAAGAATAATATAAACCTACTTTATACTTTATATATCTTGAGAGGCAAAAAGTAGTGTCTTGATTTGTTCTTAGATAAGGTGGAATATGGGACAAATTTGACGAGATGTAGAGAATTTAAGAAATCGTTGGCCTCTGAATTTGAGTTCAAAGATTTCAGAATATTATGATGCATCCTTGTTAATTGAGTTACTCAATCCAATAGGGGATATTTTTTCTGGCAAAGGAAGTTTTGTCTTCATTTGTTGAATGGAACTGAAAGCTCGGATGTCGGCCAATTCTCCACCGATCTGATTTTAAAGTCTCCTGTCAGCAAGTATCAGCAACTTGGGATAGACTACAATCTATGTTGTTAGTAACTTACTATACACATGTATCTTAGGATACAATATAGTAACCCGTTACGTATTGGTTGACCCAATACTGTACATATAGGCTGATAGAGAGTATCAACTTTTTACTTGAGTCATGTAATATGTACTTAAGAATCTGGGTTGTGGAACTAGATAGACCTGTATGGATGAAACAAATGAAAGATTTATGAGAACTATAATAAACATGTTCCTATGTCGATTTACAAGTATACATTATACAATACCCGATACACAATACGATATGCACGAAAATCAATAAATATATGATACACAAGTTGGCAAGCTAGACTACAACAAATTTTCAATTATATGTGATGATATAGCTTACATTTGGTGCGATAAGTCAATGTTATAGGTGTGCTAAGCCAATTTATGCACATTCCAGAGAACAGGATTCTTTGGTGTCCATCTCTGAGTTTAAGTACTCCCTGAAGCAGATTGGACAGGTTGCGTAGATGATGTACTTATCTATTGCGGGGTATTCTTCTTTTTTGTCGGTAACCTAGTTACTAGGTGACGCAAAAAGTAGCCAGCATGTGCTAGATTTAGGGCTAAGGCTGAATATAGAGCTCTGACTCAAGGTGTTGTAAAAACCTATTGCTGCTCAGACTTCTCTAAGAGTTGGAACTCCCTATTCGGTTGTACAGTGAAAGAGGAGCCATCAGCACTAGCAATCCAGTCCAACATTATAGGACCAGACAGAGAGATAAAACTGACATTTTATTCAACAAAGACCGAAGGCAAAGGAGTTATGTATATGATGTAATTCTTCAGAACAATGTTAGCTGACATACTCGTAAAGGTCAACTCTGGTCCAAAAGGTTTGAGATTTTACTGGACAAGCTTGGAACGGAAGGAATCTATCCCTCGTTTCAGATCTCAGCCATACTATGCATCAGATACATAGTCATTAAAATGTGCATTTGTCTTACAGTTTACTGGATTCTATGTGGCCAAAGCTACTGGAAATCTCGGCTTTTGCACATGTTGCACACAGAAACCACAGTACTTGCATTCGACAACTGTCGGCTGGATCATCTGCTGCTGCGGTGCTGAAACTCTCAGGTTGAGGTTAGCAGTATCAGCCGATTCCGTAACCGATCAATTCAACCCCAACCCACCCATCACCCCCCCCCCCCCCCCCCCCCCCCCCCACGCCCCCACCAAAAAAAACACACACACACACACACACACAGACATCCCACCCACCAACCTCATCACCACCACCAAACCTACTTTTGTGCGGATTCTACTAAGACAAGTCAGCAGGTTGTTGAAGGGTTCGAGGCAACCACACTATAGATCAACAAAGTCTTTCCCAAATTTTTATGGTTGGGTATAAAGCTATATGTAATGCTTTCCTCTGCTCTCTTCTTCCACCTCCAAAAGTAAAATTTTCTACTGCGACTTAAATCTCTACAATCATGAAATCCAAAAAGAGATGTTTCTTACACCCATAACCATTGAGTGCTTTCAACTGCAATTTCTGAATAAGTGTGACAATAATTAAAAAAAAATTCATACTCAGCTTAGATTCCTACATTTTTATTTGTATATCCACAAGCTGTCTGATGTCTGTTTTGTTCTTGCATGTAATTGGTCCTTGTCATCAGTGTTTTTTTTTTGATAAAATATTAACTTTTCTTAATTATAAATTGCAGTTTCTTAGAATATGTACCATATGCACTGTATTCTCTTTCCGTGAGTTGATCATGTTTGTGCTTTTAAGACGATAATCCCCTTGAGATCTATTCTACACCTTAGTTATTCATTTTTTGTTGAGATCTACAGGTTTTCTAGAGGTTAGCCTCATATCCATGTTGGAAACGCTGGCTTGTATAATCGAAGGATCATTGAGTGCTGTTGCACTTCAAATTTTATCCCGCAGTGGCGAAGGACTTGTATCCAATGTGATATATGCGCTGCTCGGTGTGTCTGCAATGTCAAGGGTAAGATTGCCGAGATATAATCTATATAATATGTTAGTTCCAAAGTGGTGTTTGTCAATGCATCATATCTTATATCACTGGTATGGATCTATTTCACAAAATAGATTGTTAGATGTTCGTGGTTCGTACCTGATCTATGATAATTTGATGCATTATTGGATTAAATGTCTGATTACTTGGCATATTAATTTCAGGTTGAGCCCTTTTTTGAAATTTTCTTTAAATTCTTTTCCATAAATATATGGGTTGGAATAGCTAGTGGTTAATCGAGTGTTTTATTTATCTGTTTATTATGTTAGAATTTGTTGTAATTTCAAACACTTTGAACGTTCTATGATTTACATATATATTTTATCATGTTTTCTAAGCATTGTTCTATTCAATTGAATGGTCAACACATTACTGGGATACCATTGAGGGAAGGAGATGCCAATGATGTTACATTCATCCGTTCTCATGTTTGTTGCTCTTTGGAGTTGTTTAATAATTGTAAGAGTATTATTTCTCTCTTTTATTAGTCCGTTCCTTTAATCCAACATTGTTAATGTAATATAGGGATAATAGGAGAATTATATATATATATATATATATATATATATATATATATATATATATATATATATATATAGGAATAAGGGTAAATATTATTCCACGCAAATCACAGTAAAGGTATTACAATACACTATTCTCACATCTCCATCCCCAGTTAAGGGGCCATTACAGATACATCGAATTCTATATTATGTAGAATTCCGACTGGCGGAGTAACCAGTCCCTCAAAGATACGCCTATTGCGCTCCCTCCAGACGTGCCAAACTGATGCAGCAAGTCTAACTCTCGCCATCTTGGTCCAACCAGGGTCCATGCCTCGGCGGTCTCATATATATATATATATATATATATATATATATATATATATATATATTTTGGAACATGTAATTGTGTTACAGACTCCTGACCCGAAGGCCCGCACCAGCGCTTGTATCTCACCGCAGTCGGCCCGCACTCACATTTATTCCTTCACATGGAATTAAATGTGCTTCTTCCGTTGCTCGAACCTGCAACCTCTTGGGAGGGTGTGCCTCACTCTAACCACTTGAGCTATATATATATATATATATATATATATATATATATATATATATATATATATGAGTTTAGCCCCACATCAGAAAACTTCCAAAAGTAGTGACGGATGCCCTCTCGTATATATTTTGTACTCACATTTTCCTAAGTTAAGTTCATTATTGTTGAACCCTAGCTCTCTAGCCCCCCCAAAACCCTAGCCACTAGCATGAAACCCTACATGTCTTCTTCCTCCCTAAAATCTAGTTGGCATTCCCTTCCTAAGCCTAGCTGCAACCCTAGTTGTATCTAGAATCCTAACCCTACTCCTAATCTCTTAAGCGGTTGCCTAGCCCAGTCGCTATGGTAGGACTTGTTCGGCCTTGCTCATAGCCAGTTGTAGTCGTCGATCTTACTGGCTGACCCTAATGTGCTATCGACTTCAATTGTAACTCGATCCCCTCCTATAGGCTACCTAGACCCTTCACCGACCTTCTTCCCCAACCTCGACCTACCCAGACCTGCCGACGATCTTCTTCCCAAGCTTCGACCAACCCAAACCTGCCATCGGTCTTTCCCGGCCTCACCCCAGCTAAACCTACAACCTCTCCTAGGCTTCGGAAGGTATCTTTTAGTACTTGAAGATGTTAGTGCCGGGGCACAATTTTTCGATGGAAAACTGAGAAAATGAAACAATTGTAAAAACAATGTTTCAAATCAACACTTCAAGGAAGGTGATTCTGAATTACGAGAATCTAAAAGGATTTCGTAATCAACAGCAATCGATCGTAGTACTTCTAAAAAGAAGATACAATCAGAATTACTGGCAGCAACGAAGAAGGTGACTGGCGAAAGATGGAAGAACTCCTGCTCGGGTGAATAATCACCGTTGCTCAAAGCTTTATTCGCCCTACACGAACAACTTCCAGGAACCAGCAAGTTCGTCGGAGAACTTGGAACACTCCTGCTCTTCTGACTCCTCGGATGGACACAAACTCTTGTGCAAAAGCAACGCTGGTGCGTCGCCTCTCCTCTCTCTCTCTTGAAGGCTACTGGAAGATTAGAACTGTGTTAAAGAACACTTCTGAATTCTCTGTTTACTTGTGTTAAAAAACACTTTGTAAACCTTCTGTGGTGGCTTCTCTTTCTATTCTGTTATCAGCCTAGAGAGAGAGAGAGAGGATGTCTTATATAGGCCCTGCAGCAACTGTTCGGTTGCCACAAAGTTAGGGACATGGTAAAAACTACCCCGAACATGTAACAACCGCCCAGAACGTGCAAACGCACGTTCTGTTGCAAGTTGCGCCAACTGCGCACACCCCGCGCTCCTCGCACTCTGCGCGACAAAGTGCGCACTGAACTGCGCACACTGCGCGCACTGCGCACACTGCGCGCACTGCGCACACTGCGCGCACTGCACTCAGCGCAACCCAGCACAACCCGAACAACCCGCGCAACTCAGCGCAACCTGAGCGCAACCTGGGCGCGCACCTGGGCAGCGCAGCTGGGCTTGCGCAACTGGGCATGCGCACCTGGGCAGCGCAAGTGGCTCGCGCAACGAGCGCAACTAAAGCGCACTATGCGCCTAGCGACGATGCTGACGTGCTAAGTGCGCCAACAAAACGCCACATTACGCCTCATGAGCCCGAGCCCGAGTCCGAGTCCGAGTCCGAGTCCGAGTCGCTAAGCCCCTACTGGGCTTAGCTCCCATGGAAATAAATTTCCCAAGAGCAAAAAGCATGAATGCTTTAATTGTTGATTTTAGCCTTTTTCCCATTAGAAAAATAACCCTACATGGCAAACCCATGTGCACCTCCACACCACATGTGCATCTCCAATAATAGCAAAGCTAATATATAGAGATACAATCTCTTTGTTTTTTCCGATGTGGGACTAAAGTTTTCTAAAGGAAAAAATCAAAACTCCAACAGAAGAAGTCTTAGGTCAGAGTTTGTTTATAGATCATCCTCTCTGGCTCTTACATCTTATGCAGATGCCAATTATGCTTACTCCATAAATGGTCACAGCTCTACTAGAGGCTACTGCACCTCCTTGATGGCAACCAGGTTACTTGAAGAGCAAGAAACAAATTGTTCTCACACGTTCCTTTGTTGGAAGTGAACAGTGTCATGCACAGTCTTTGGCTGTGCCTAAAAATTCTCTTATGATCTCCTTTTTCCTTCTACTTCCGTAGTTACTTTTATATTATGACAACGCACTTGCCATTTATATTGCTAACAATCCAGGGTTTCCGCAGGCACAACAAACATACTGAAGTCGTTTGTTATTCCATTCGAAATAAAGTCAAGCCTCAGAATTCGTCTTCATTATGTTCTTGTTGCTTCACATTTGGTCAATATCCTCACCAAGGCTCTTCCTCGGCCTTTGTTTCTACAGTTTCCTTCCATGTTGAACTACTTGACCTTTACGCTCCAACTTGCGGCTGTATGTGCGAGAGTATTATGTATCTCTTTCTTCTTTCTGTATAAGCCCATCTATTTTTGTCCCATATCGGTTAATGTTATATGTGGACCTCAATCCGTATCATACAAATAGGGGTATGTACCCCCTCGAGATAGTATCACATTATTTTTTTTTTCTCCCGACAGTAATAGTCCACTTGACTTGAATGCACGTTATTATAACAAACAATATATAACCCTAAAACCCTCAGTAACACTATGAAGTCTTTGTGCAGCGACATGGAGTAACATACTATTAGTGCAACCATGGTTTGAATCTCCTCTAGTATATATATATATATATATATATATATATATATATATATATATATATATATATATATATATATATGGTTATTGATTAATTATGCGCTCGCACTGGAATGTCAGAGTATGATGGAGTATGTTCGGAGACGGACAAAGGTATGGCAAGCGCATAACTTTTCTTTTGGAGGTAAAATTGAACTGGCTCATTCGGTTATATCTGCTATCTTCCTGTTTTGGCTTCAAACTATTATGCTACCGTTGGCAACGATTCGCAAAGTGGAGAAAATGTATGTAGATTTTGTCTGGTGTGGGGGTAGCCATGCTATTACTTGGTCTGAGCTTTGTCGTCCAAATAATGAGGGTTGGGTGGGATTTTGGTCTTTATTCACACCGTGATGTAGCGGAATTAAGACTTACATGGAACTTTCTTCAAGGCAAGTCGCTATGGGCTTCCTGGATGAGAAACAAGTATATGATAGATGCTAACTTCTGGCTTCAACGCCCTAATAATTTCTCGGTCACTTATAAGCATATTTTGAAGTCGAGGCATCAAATCCAATCACTGATTACTCGCGTGATCGGGCGAGGTCCTAACACACATTTATGGTTCGACCCGTGGCTGGAACATCAGAGTATTATAGCAAGAGTGGGTTGGCAATAGTACTCATTACATGGAAGAGAACCAGTTGGATGTTTGGGAGGGTGCTTGGCATCTCACTGATCACACATTGGGGGATCAGTTTGCTGATGCCATCTCCAGAGTTCACATCGACCACAATAGGGTTCTCGATGAATGGGTTTGGGATGACTCCCTAACTGGCAAGTTCGAGCTAAAACGTCGTATAACCATATCCGGCGTTCACACCCAACTGTTACCCATGCTGCATTCATATGGGTTAAAGGCTTGGCTAGCAAAATGCAGCTTAACATGTATAAAGTTATGAAGGGCAGACTACTTACTATGGATAAATTATCCAGATTTGGTATCCATACCCAAGGCCAAGGCTGCGTATTATGTCTACAAGAAGATGAATCACTCAAACACTTATTCTTTTAGTGCGACTATACATAGGAGTTTTGGTGCAAACAATGTAATGTTCTCAATCACAGACCGGCGACTATTAGGGACCTATTGGATCAAATTGAATACATATCCAATCTTAGTAAGGGGGAAGTAGTTTGTTCAAAGGGGGGCTCGTGTTTGGCTATCGGCCAGCGTATAGCATATTTGGATAGAGACACATCTTCGAAGGGCTTAGCACATCTCGTATAGGGATCTTGCATAATATTGAGAATGATGTCAATATTATGATGTAAATCAATGCGGTGGAGATCTAACAATTAAAGTATCAATAAATACCTTATATATATATTTTTTATATACCTTATATATATATATATTTTATATATACCTTTTATATATATATATATATTTTTTTTTGGAAAAAGGGTAAATTTTATTCCACTATCATCGCAATAAGGTTACAACATAGAGATACAGTCCCAACTCAGGGGGACATTACTAGTACATCCGACTCAATGTTTTGAAGGATGCCCACTGGTGTAGTGGACAGCCCCTCATAAATGCGCCGGTTCCTCTCCTTCCAGACATGCCAAACAGATGCAGCAAGTCTCAATCTAGCACATCTGGCCCAGCTCTGCTCCTGGCCCCTGCAATCACCAATCCACTTAAGGATTTCTCTGAAGTCCCGCTCCCTTCCAACCCCTCCCAAGTGTCTCCGGCTCTGCTCTGCCCAGATGCTCCACGTCACATGGCACTGAAAGAACAGATGCCCAATGGATTCATTCTCTATCTCACACAAAACACACTTAGGGTCAGGGACAGGGACCCCGAACCGAAGTAGTCGGTCCCTAGTGAGTAACCGGCCCAGCACCAGTTTATAAGCAGACAGTTGCATCTTCCTGGCAAGCCCCTTCCCCCAGACAAAGTCGTACTCCTCAATATCATCGAAGTGGGGGCGAACAAGGTCGTAGTAGCTGCTAAATCTGAACTCTCCCACACCCTCCGAGCGGCCGGGAGGGGCCCAAACCCAGACATCAGACAGTGCCATAGGAGTGATCTGCACCTGTCTGATCTCCTCACCTAACTGAGCAGTGAATCGATACTCCTCTGGCCTCCAGACCCCACCACTGATGATGTGCCTACAAATCAGACCTCTGTATGCCACACCGTCCCTCTGGGGGCCCAGAATCTCCAGAAGAGACTGACCTAGAATCCACGGATCGAGCCAAAGGTCCGTCTCCCCTCCCTCCCTCATCTTCCTCCGAATAGCCGTCCGAAGTACAGTACGGTTCCTCATGATATGCTTGAAAGACACAGAGAAGTTGTTGTCAATTTCACATACCCAGAAGTTCCTGCCCCGGAGATACCGACTAGTCATCCAGGCCGACCAGAGAGAATCGCCCTGAAGGAACCTCCATGCCAGCTTGATCCCCGCCGCCTCCCTGACAGATACTAGGGATCGCAGACCCACACCTCCCTCCTTCCTGGGACGACAGAGCTGCTCCCAAGAGATGGCATGAATCCCCCCATGCCAAATGAACTTGGCACATATGCCCTCAATCTTTCTGATAGTAGCCAAAGGAACCATAATAGATTGGAGCCAGAACAGAGCAATAGCAGATATAACCGATCGAACCAGCTCAATACGCCCTCCAAAAGATAGGCCAGCTGCCTGCCAGCCCTCTACCCTCCTCTGTGCAAAGTCCACCAGACTCTGACATTCTCGGTCCTTCGCGTAGTTGACGGAAAGGGGCACCCCCAGATATTTCACCGGAAGGTCCCCCTTTTCCATCCCAAGCTCCAGGGCCCGCTCCTCCTTCAAAGTGCAAGAGTTGTTGAAGTAAACTTTGCTCTTGTCCCTATTCAACCGAAGACCCGAAAGCTGTCCGAACTCTCCCATCACTGCCGCAAGCTCCCTCATCCCTCGCATGGAAGGCCTCATCAAAACCAATAGGTCATCTCCATATATGAGATGTGGTCTCCACCGGAGAGACCCTGCTGTATATCGGTACAATCCTCTTCCGATGTACCGCGATGTCCATCAAACAGGTAAAATACTCCATCACGAGGGTGAATAGGTAGGGGGAAAGCGGGTCCCCCTGCCGAAGCCCCCTGCTGCTGCCGAAGAACCCGTATGGAATACCCTGAATGAGGACCGAGAAAGTAGGGGAGGTGATGCACTCTCTGACTCTGTCCACCCATGTCTCGGAGAATCCCATCGCACCCATCAAATGACAGAGGAAGTCCCTGTTGACGGTGTCGTAGGCTTTCCTCAGGTCGAGCTTCACACAGGCCTTCATCCCTCCAGGCTTGTGGAACTCCCGAATCATCTCATGAGCCAGCAGGCTATGCTCCGCAATAGACCGCCCCTTGATGAATGCCGCCTGATTCCAAGAAACCAGGCCCTGCATAGCATCCTCCATCCTCCTGCACATAAGATGAGTAATTATTTTATACAAATAATTACAGCAAGCAATCGGTCGAAAGTCAGCAAGAGAAGTCGCCCTCTCCTTCTTGGGCACTAGCGTCAGGAAGGTGTGGTTCAGCTCCTTCAGGAGCTTGCCCGTATCAAAAAACACCTGAACAGCCTCAAGGACCTGGACCTTGAGGGTACCCCAATGACGCTTGTAGAAGCCACTGGAGAAACCATCCGGCCCAGGAGACTTGGAAGCATCAGCCTGCATCACAATCGCCTCCACCTCCGCCATCCGGATAGGAGCCATAAGAAGACTATTGCCATACTCCGTAATCAACGTCTTCGTAGTCAGCTGCGGGAATACCGTAGGATAGTCCGACTGATGATAGAGCTTAGAGTAGAACTGGACAGCCTCCTCCTGGATAGCAACCTGGTTGGTCACAAGACGTCCGTCCCTGCCAATCAGTCTCTGAATACAGTTCCGGTGCTGGCGAGCCCGGATGACATCATAGAAGAATTTGGTGCAGCGATCCCCATCCTTGAGCCAGGAGCATTTGGCCCGTTGGGCCGCACTAATCTCCTGCTGAAGCCGCAGGGTGTTGACCTCTGCAGCCAACTTCTTCTCTTTAGCCGCCATCTCCCCACTCATCATGTCTCCCTGAAGATCTGACTGCAGGTCTCTCAACTCCGCCTCCTTCTCCTGTAAGGAAGTCCGAGGAAGAGCCCTCACCCAGTCTCTGATGGCGCGTTTGGTCTTCTTCAGCCTGTGAACCATACGAAACTGGGCAGTGCCGACCACCTCCTGGCAAAGACCTCCCGCCACAGTCTCCTCATATCCAGCCGATAGGAACCAACTGTTGTCATAACGGAACGGACGGGCTCTCCATCTGGAACTCTCCACGAAGCGCACCAGGATCGGCGAGTGGTCACTGGTCCCCGCAGGGAGCCCCTCAGCCACAGAAGAGGGGAAAAGGCGGAACCGATCACTGTTCCCCAAAGCACGATCAAGCTGGCATGCCACCCTGCTCACCACCGCCTTGTTGTGCCATGTCCATATGTGTCCGACCCTCTCCAGATCCCTGAGCCCGGACTGGAGCAGGCAAGACTGAAAATCTGAAAGGATCTGGTCCGGGACCGGCCGCCCCTCCAGCTTCTCCCCCCTGTATAGCGTAGCATTGAAGTCTCCCATAATAAGCAGGGGGAGATGACGATGCATCGCTAAAGAACTCAGCCTGATGATGTCCTGCCACAAGGTCTCCCGACGCCTCCTGTCATTGTGCCCGTAGACAGCACCAAGTAAGAATCGGAACCCACCCTTGTTGGTGAAGGAGATAGCCACCAGCTGGTCAGACATGAAAACCTCCTCTCCCTCCCAACTAGCTCCATTCCATCTAACCCAGATCCTCGCCATATCACAGAGACCAAGGTTGTGGAGCTGGACCCAGTCCGTAGGAGTTCTACGAGACAGAGTTTTCGTCCCCCTGATCTTAGTCTCTAGTAAGATCGAGATTTCACACTTCTCCTTCCTCAGCACCTCACTAATCTCCCTCCATCTCCCCAGAGAACACCCCCCCCGGACATTCCAGGCAAGGGCCGACATCTAAACCGCGGGTGGGGTCCCCTGAACATCCTCTGAAGGGGCACCCGGGGAGAGTGCAACCTCCATATCTCTGGTATCCTCATCTATATATATATGGAAACAAAAATATATGTATGGAAAAAGGGTAAGTTTGATTCCAAAATCAAATCATACAATCTTACAATCATGGATATTCCCACACCCAATTAGGGTGCCATGGCATTTACATCAAATTCTATATTATGTAGAATGCCTATAGCAGGGGTGATTAGCCCCTTGAAAATATGACGATTCCGTTCCATCCAAACATGCCAGACGGAGGCTGCAAGCCGTAATCTGGCAGTCTTGAACCATGTCTGCCCCCTTCCTCTTCGACCTTGTATCTCGGTAATGATGTCTCCGATCTCTCTCCGTGTGTCACATCCTCCCAGCGCTCTGCGGCACTGCTCAGTCCATATATACTAGGTCACTTTGCACTCAAAGAACAAGTGTCTCATAGACTCATCTTCCACTTCACACAACGTACACTTCGGGTTTGAGACTTGGACCCCAAAGGAGATGAGTCTGTCCCTTGTCAGCAGACGACCAAGCAGTAACCGGTAGACGCACAACTGCATCTTGCGGGCCATTCCCTTGCACCAGATGAAGTCATATTCCGTGCTAGTAGGATAAGTACGACGCACAAGGTTGTAGCAGCTAGCGAATCAGAACTCCCGGTACCTCCTGTAGCTTTCGGCGGATCCCAGATCCAACAGTCTGCTGGCTGACTCGGATCAATATCCACCGTACGGATAGTCTCTGCAAACTCCAAAGTATGGCGGTATACCTCTGGTCTCCACAATCTATTTCTAATGATATGTTGACAAGTCAACCCCCGCCAGCCTTCCTGTGTGTCCGGTCCCCCCAGTATATCGATCAGAGATTGACGCTCTAACCATGGGTCGCGCCAGAGGTCAGTCCCAACTACATCTCTCATAGTCCTCCGGATGAAAGATTTGAGTACAGCTCCGTGTCGCAGAATATGCTTGAAAGTGACAGTGGTTGTTATTGAGGGAGCATGTCCAGAAGTTGCCCCCCCCCCTCACATACCGACTTGACATCCCATCAGCCTATAACGACCCACCTTTGATGAACCTCCATGCCAGCTTCAGACCATATGCCTCCCTGACAGACAACAGGGATATAAGTTCCACCTCTCTCCTCTCGAGGGCGGTGGAGCTGCTCTCAAGAGATCGCATGCATGTCCCTCTCCAGATGAAGTTGACGCAAATGCTCTCCACTTATCTGGATGGTGGCGACAGGGACTAGAATAGACTGGAGCCAGAAAAGTGCCAGTGCCGAAATGATCGATATGACTAGTTTGATTCGTCCACCAAACGACAGGCTGGCAGCCTGCCACCCTTCGACCCTCCTCTGGGCATACTCCACCAGACTGTGACAGTCCAGATCCCTCTCATAATTGACTGCCAGAGGCACCCCTAGATATTTCACCGGGAGGTTGCCTCTATCAACGCCCAGAGCTTCCGCACGTTCCTCCTTCAATGAGCAGAGGGAGCTGAAGTAGACACGGCTCTTCTCGCAATTCAGTTGTAGCCCGGAGAGTTGATCCATTTTTTCCATAATCCCAGAGATCGTGGCCATTCCTTCCATAGAGGGCTGGAGGAAGACCAGAAGATCATTAGCATAAATGAGGTGAGTGACCGGGGGTTCGATCCTCTTGAACAACGGGACCAGCTTCCCACTGTGCACCGCCATATCCATCAGGCAAGTGAAGTACTCTATAACGAGTGAACAGGTAAGAAGACAGAGGGTCGCCTTGTCGGAGTCCTCTATTGCTGTGGAAGAACCCATACGGAGTACCCTGGATGAGGACAGAGAAGGTAGGAGTCGAGATGCACTCTCTAATCCTTGCTACCCACCGCTCATCGAATCCCATGGCTAACATCAGGTGGCACAGGAAGTTCCTATTGACCATGTCATAGGCCTTCCTCATATCAAGTTTCACACACGCCTTCTCCCCTCCTGGTTTATTGAAGCCCTCACCATCTCATGCGCCAGAAGACTGTTCTGCAATTGATCTCCCCCTTGATGAAAGCCGCCTGGTTCGGAGAGACCAAGTCCTGCATAATCTCCTCCATGCGCCGGCACATAAGGTGCATAATTATTTTGTAGAGGTAATTACAGCATGCTATAGGCCGAAAGTTCGCTAGCGAGGTTGCTCCTTTCTTAGGCACAAGAGTCAGAAAAGTGTGGTTCAGCTCCTACAACAACTTTTCCTCCGTAAAGAACTCATTGACCGCCTCAAGCACAGGAACCTTCAGGCTATCCCAGTGGCGTTTGTAGAACCCACTGCTAAATTCATCAGGCCCCAGGACCATGTTGGGGTCCGCCTTCATGATGATAGCCTCCACCTCCTCCAAAGAGACCGGTGCGAGTAACTTGCTATTCCCATAGGGCGTTACCAACTTCTTTGTAGTGATATCCGGAAACACAAAGAGATAGTCTGAAAATATAACTCAGTACAGTACCTGACAACCTTCCCTTGGATCTCTGACGGCTCTCCTACCAGTTTGCCCTCACCATCCAGCAGGTGGGAGAGACTGTTCCTGTGCTGTCTGATCCAGATAACATCATAGAAGAACTTAGAGCAGCGGTCGCCTTCCTTGAGCTAGGAGCATGTAGCACGTTAGGCTGCACTAATCTCCTTCTGCAACCGGAGTATGTTGACTTCCCCAATCAGTTCCTTCTTTATAGCCGCTAGGGGTCCATTCATCATATCGGATTGCATGGAATTCTGGATGGCCCTGAGTTCTGCCTCCTTATCTTCCAGAGAAGGTTTGGACATTCTCTTCACCCAACTCCGAATAGTCTTCTTTGTGCGCTTGAGGATGTGGACCATGCGGTACTGTGCCGTGCCCCCATGCTGGCTAAGAAGACCCTCTCCAACAGCCTCAGAGTACCCTCTAGAAAGAAATCAGCTGTTGTTGTACCGGAAAGGCCGCGACTTCCAGGTAGGCCGCTCTGTGAAACCGAGCCTGATAGGAGAATGATCGTTCGTCCCAACAGCCAAGTCCTCTGCCACAGAGTTTGGGAATCGACGGAACCACTCTCCATTTTCCAGAGCTCTGTTCAGCTGATAAGCAACTCTGTTGATGACAGCTTTGTTATGCCAAGTCCAGATATGCCAAGTTCGCTCCAAACCCTGTAGCCCCGACTGAAGAAGACACCTATGGAAATCATACAGGATCTGATCTGGGACAGGTCTGCCTCCCACATTCTCCCTTCTGTGAAGGAGAGCGTTGAAATCACCCATCAAGAACAGCGGAAGATGCAATGAGTCTGCAGTAGCAACCACTTTGGCTATATCCCGCTAAAGGTCGTCCCGACGCCGCCTGTCATTGTGCCCATAGACCGTCCCTAGTAAGAACCTGGCTGAAACCATCTTTATTAGAGAGGGAGATGGCTATTAGCTGCTCTGACATCAAGACCATATCTCCGTCCCAGCTGTTGCTATTCCATCTGACCCAGATCCAAGCCATGTCACAAAGCGCCAGATTGTGAAGTTCGGCCCAATGGGGGGGAGTCCGTCGGGATAGAATCTTCTCTCCTTTAATTTTAGTCTCCAGCAATACAGAGATATCGCACTTCGCTCTGCGTAGGATCTCACAAATCTCTCTCCATCTCCTTAAGGAGCATGCACTCCTAACGTTCCAGGCGATAATCGCCATTAATTATTAAGAGGGTAGGTCTCCTGAATACCTTCTGGACCAGTACCTGGGGATGGTACCACGTCCGTCAATGCCATATCCTCCTCCAATCCAGGAGTGGTTGAATGCCGGTTCGCCGTTTGAGAGATCATTAGGGCCCAAGCCGGGTTGTCCATACAAAGCGGCTCACCGTGGCCAGGTGAACGGCCCTCCTCCCGAGGGTGCCCGTCACGTAGAGGGCCAGCATGTCTCTTCCTGCTATACACTCTCTCCTTGGAAGTATCTCCATCTCCTCTATGCTCTCGTCCCGATGCCGACATGCCTCTGGTAACCATACTCCTATGTGCGGAGAAAGTGATCATAGCCCCACTGGGGTGTACCATCTTAGGTGGGATAGTCACCATAGCCCCACTGGGGTGTAATGACTGAGGTGAGATAGTCAGACTCAGTCCACTGGCATCCTCTATCAGCCGGTCCCCCTCCTGCAGGACCCCCTCAGCTCTCTCGTCCACACTAGTAGTCTCCATCACCCTGGATTTTCCAGGTTCCTCAGCTGGCTCTGGTGGGGTCACCGTCTTCTGTCCTCCGGTAGAGCAAGTACTGGCAAGGTGCCCGAAACAGGTACAATGTGAACAGACAGATGGTACCCATTCATACTCAACTTTCTGGGTTAGAACCTCTCCAGATGGAACTTCATACTCCAACAAGCTCGGGAGCTCTCTACCGGCCTTGATCTTCACGAACATCCGAACATACATCAGCCTTGACCGAAAGGCTGTAGCATCATCAGCCTTGATCGATTTGTCCACCAAGTTGGTGAGCCTCATAAGCAAGGGGATGCTCCAATATCTGACTGGGAACTACGGGAAGCGGATCCAAACAGGGATAGCATTAAGGACTTCCTTCTCACATCGCAGTTCCGGAGTCCACTCTTTCATAATGATTAGCCTGCTATCAAACGTCTAAGGCCCTCCTTGGATAATCCTGGTGACGTCTTTCGCCAGTCCACACTTCACATAGTAGAAGTCATTCTCTCTCGCAAATATCTCCAAGCTTCCTTTAGGCTGCCAAACACGTGCCGCATATGCCCAGATCTGTCTATAGAAGGGCTTGTTCTCCAGCACGTATATGACCAACGTGTTCTTTCAGAAAGCTGTCACCTTCGCTATCTCCTCCACAGGGAACGAGGCTTGAAAGTCACTCCCTACCTTCTTTGGTGGCACGTACTCCATAAGGGCTGGACATTTGGGTCCAACTGGCTTACGTATGTCAACCTAGGACTTCTCCACAGGGCGGGGAGACATTCCCTGAAACCATGGGACGACACTAGGTGGGGAGGACCCTATGCCGTGGTCCCATAAGTCAACAACTTTTCCTTTCCCTTTATCCGCCTCCGACGCCTTGGGACGCCACCCAACCGTTCTCCTATCAGCACTATTCCCTGTCCGGGGGGGGGGGGGGGGCGGGGTCGTGGGGTGTCTTCCGCATCTCCGAACCATCGTCCATTCTCCTGTCAGAGGTATAGCATTCCTTTAGGTGGGGAAACACACCACCCTCCTTGCCCATACTCCTACCTCCGCGACGTTTCGTAACCTTCGTCCAGGCATCGTTCTCCATCTGTCCACCCTAGGATCCAGACAAGGATCCAGGTTGGAAAACCGGAGCTCCCGTCAGGTCTGGGATCCAATGATCAGCACCGTTGAGGGGCACGTCCGTCACCCCCGCCGTTCCTCCCTCGGTCACCGCCGTCGAACCACCCGTGTTCACGTTTCTTCCGTCTGCAACGAACCGGGCCAACCCCCCCGGACAACACCAGCGCTGTTCCTGCCGCTGCCAGCGCCATCACTGCCACCGTCGCCGCCGCCTGCGCTTCCACCGCCGCCGCACGCGCACCGTCCGGCGTCGGCCCAAGCGACCCTGCACCTGCATCCGCGCTCGCGCTCATTGCTCCAGATCCTGCGTCGTCTCTGCCGCCTCCAGCACCGTCGACGCCGGTGCCGCCTTTGACAGGCCCGCCACTGGCCGACCCACCCTCGCTGGAGGCGCTGGGGTCCTAAGTGAGGGACCCCTTAGGGTTTTCTAATCGTCCGAGTCCCTGAGCTCCGGTTCCATTTTTGAAAGTATATATATATTTGCGATCGGGAGAAAACCCTAGGGGGTCCCTCACCTGGGACCCCGACGCTCTCGGCGACGGTTGGTCGGCCAGCGGCGGGCTGATAAAGGGAGGCATTGGAGCTGGCGGTGGCGGTGGCGGCGCGGGTGCTGGAGTCGCGCCTGGGGGTGGGTTGACCGGGAGAGGGCCTCCTGGGCGCGTGCTGGATAGGGGCGCGGGCGACGGAGGTAGCGTCTCGACGACAACGACGGGGGGAGGAACGACCGTGCCTCTCATCGGACCCGATTGATGGGTTCCAGATCTGTCGGGTTCGCCAACTTTCCAACCTGGATCTCAGGAAGGACAGATGGAGAACGGTGGCTAGACGACGGTTACGAGACGTCGCGGAGGTAGGAGTGTGGGCGAGGAGGGCGGATCGAGTAAAGAAATGAGTAGAGGACAGATGCCCCACCCAAATGCGTGCTACACCCTCGACAGGAGGACGATAGTAGTTTCGGGGACACGAAAGACATCTTATAGCCTAGGTGTCCCCCCACGGTCGGGGAATGATACTGGCAGTAGGACGTCTGGGTGGCGACCCAAGGCGTCGGTAGCGGATAAAGGGAAAGGGAATGCTTTTGACATGGGGGGCCAGGGCCTAGGGTTCTCTTCCCCTAGTGAGCCCCATGGTCTCCGAGGACGTCTACCCGTCCTATGGGCAAGTCTTGGGCAGACATATGCAAGCCAGTACGACCTAAATGCCCATCGTCAATGGAGTACGTGCCACCAAAGAAGGTAAGAAGTGGCTTTCGAGACTCGTTTCCTGCGAATGAGATAGCGGAGGTGACAGCTTTGTGGGAAAACACGTTGGTCTTGTATGTGCGGGGGAATAAGCCCTTCTATTGGCAGATTCGGGAATATGCGACACGTGTTTGGCAGCCAAAAGGAAGCATGAAGGTTCTTGCGAGGAGAATGGCTTCTACTATGTGAAGTTTGGACTTGCAGAAGACGTCGTCAGGATTATCCAAGGTTGGCCTTGGACGTTTGATGGAAGACTAATTATTCTGAAAGAGTGGACTCCGGAGTTGCGATGTGAGAATGATGTCCTCAATGCTATTCCTGTTTGGATCCATTTTTCGGAGTTCCCTGTCAGATGTTGGAGCATCCCCCTGCTTATGAGACTTGCCAGCTTGGTGGGCAAAACGATTAAGGCTGACGATGCTACAGCCTTTCGGTCGAGGCTGATGTATGCTCGGATGTTCGTGGAGATCAGGGCCGGTAGAGAGCTCCCGAGTCTGCTGGAGTATGAGATTTTGTCTGGAGAGGTTCTCACTCAGAAAGTTGAGTACGAATGGGTACCATCTGACTGTTCCTATTGTGCTTGTTTCGGTCATCTCTCTAGTACATGCCCAAATAGAGGTCAGAAGACTGTGGTCCCCTCGGAGTCACCTGTGGACCCTGGAGCATCTCCAGTGGCAGAGATTATTGGAGTAGAAGAGAGGGTAGAGGGTGGCCTGCAGGAGGAGGACCGACAGATGGAGGACGCTAGTGGACTGGGTCTGACTATCTCTCCGCAGCCGGAGCATCCTAATGGGGCTATGGTTACTTTTTTCGTCTAGAGGAGTATGGTCACCAGAGGCATGATGACGGCGGAACGAGAGCATCGGGGAGAAGGTGGTGTGTCCGAGAAGAGAGTTTATAGCAGGAAGAGACATGCTGGTCCACTACACGACGGGCACCCACTGGAGGAAGGCCGTATGCCTGGCTACAGAGAGTCGCTCTGTATGGACAACCGTGCTTGGGCCTTGATGCTCACCTAAATAACGAACCGGCATTCTACTACTCCTGGCTTAGAGGACACAGCGGTGACGGACGTGGTACCATCCCGAGTACTGGTCCAGAAGGGTTTCAGTGGGCCCACCCTCTTAATAATTAATGGCGGTAATCGTCTAGAACATCAGAGGTGCATGGTCTTTAGGGAGATAGAGAGAGATTAGTGAGGTCTTACGCAGAGAAAACTGTGACATCTCTGTATTGTTGGAAACTAAGATTAAAGGAGAGGATGCTCGCGCGACGGACTCCCTCCAATTGGGTTCAACTCCACAACCTGATGATATGCGACATGGCAAGGATCTGGGTCAGATGGAACTGCAATAACTGGAATGGTGATCTGTCCCTGATGTCGGAGCAGCTTATTGCGATATCTTTCACAAACAGAGGAGGATTCTGATCCGTACTTGGAGCAGTATATAGTCACAACAACAGACGGCGTAGGGAAGGCCTATGAGGAGATATCTCCCAAGTAGGCCTTATGGTGGACAGTCTGTGTAATGCCCCGCTCCGCACGGTGCATTATGATGAGTCCTTGACTCGAAGAGTTTGCGTTGATCCGATGAGGTATCGATGCGAATCGATGCAAGTGTTACGTTGGCCAATTGTAAGCTTTGAGTCGATTGGAATCTATGAGTCGAATCGATGCAAAGAATGAGTCCCGTTGAGCAAGTGCTGATTTTAGTTGATCTGGTGTGCAGGCTATGCCTTTATGCTGGATTACGGATCGTGGCGTGGGCGCGATAGGCCAACTCAACCGAGTAGTTCAAAGGAATGGCTAAGTTCGAGAGTTAGCTATGCGACCAGGTTATGGAAGCGAGCCGCTTCAGCTCGGAGAAACGACAAGGCGTATCGACTTAAGGTGGGCGGGTTCTTGACTCTCTCTCCCTATTCCTTCACGTCTAATAAAACATAGCATTGTATGCGTAAGATGTTATCGAGTTAGCGAGCATGGCTCGGCGACGAAAGGTCCAAGTATGTGTCGAACACTAAGATAGAACATTGAACAATTGAAGCTACGTGCATCCAGTGCACGGGTCGCGGTAGGGCGGTGATGGTAGAACATTGAAAGAAAATATCGAGATGTGCATCACGTGCACGCCTTCGAGAACATTGAACACTAGGCGTAGAACATTGGTTACGGCGCTGAGCGTGCCCTCGGGCACTTATGCTACGAAAAGACTAAGTAACTACGGAACTAGGCTTTGAGAATGACTTACGAATGGTACGCGTTGAATATGAGTATGAGATGACTAAGCCGTTGGACGTCGTGCATCAATATGGATGTGTTGGGGCATAACGCCGACGGAGCTCCCCTTATGGATGGTAGATTATGTTTATGAGACGCGAATATGTTTATGGTGCGAGACTATGTTTATGGAACGGAGGATTGGTTGGAACGATATGAATTATATGCTATGGTACGTATTGTATGGTCAATGGACTCGGATTGCCCGTGCACGGGTGCGGCTTCCTTCGGACGGTTACGACCGGGGCACCGGGACCGTTCGGCCTAGGAGGAAATTATGTGTGGTATTTATGGTGCACATCATTCGGATGGATTGCGACCGTCCAGTGCTGTGATAAGCTATGATATCCGTAAGTTTGGGATCCTTCGGATATTTGGCTAGCAACCCGTATCGAAGTGATTGTGGGCTTACACATAAGAGATGCCAAGTCCATTACGGTGCGAAACACCGTGACCTTCATATAGATAGGGCGGGTGGGCTGAGTTGAGAGTTGGGTGCAGGCGCAAGGCCTGCGACCCTTATGCATTGTCTAAATGTTGCGTGAAATATATGGTTTCATACGTAAGTTCTAACCAGTGCATGCTAAGGAAAATGGGACGAAGATGAGCACGATCACTATGTTTATGTTCATATTATGTCTAACTGTATCTGCCGCAGGGACACAATATGGGACACATTTATGATAATGTGCTATGTTTAAGTATTGCTATGAAACTGATCCTAAGGCTAAATAGAAAGATAACCAATTAAGATGCATGTTTCACTAAATGATTAAGTGTTTGGTTTGGGTGCGAGCGGGTCTTGATCAGTGCGAAGCGAGGACGAAAGCACTAATCTCCCACTAGTTTATGTGCAGGTTCAGGTATGTTCGGCTCGGGGCGGAGTTTGGCTTGGACGTGCCGAGGCACGGAGTCCTTGACGTTCAAGAGGAGCTACCGCATAGGCGTTCAGACTTGCGACATGGAGATGTTCGGCCGAAGACTACTTGGTGGCTATAAAGAGGCATAATGTATGGAACAATGTAATCCTTTGTGAGCTAGAGAGATCATGAGCGTTGTAGCCAATTGGCATATGTTGGGCTATTCAGAGCCTTATAATCTTCAGTTTGTTATTAATAAAAGAGATTCTTATGTTATACCTTGTTTTCCTTCCGCTGCTTATGTTATCAAATTGAGATAAACACTATGTGAATCGTTATCTTGCCTTGCACGAGTACAACTCCAGGCTCGTGCGGCATCACGCCCCAGCGAGGACGATGATTCGGGTGAAATCTAGCAAGGACGAGCGATTTTCCGGATCGGGGCGTGACAAGTTGGTATCAGAGCGGTTCCATCCTTTGGACCGTGCATGAATCTCTTTGACCCTCAGTTGCTTCGCTATCGAATTCAGTTGACTCTAAGTTGTTTCCGCAACCGCATGGCTCATGGATCTGCTCGACGCTACATTGGATGTTTCATACAATAAGTTTATATTAAGTGCGTACGTCTGCCACAAGTATGTCGTGACTATTACGCTATCTCCGGGTGCCATCAGAGAGTGTTGGTTGCACGAAGTGCAACGGGTTATGAGATTATGGTTTCCGAAGTGTAAAAAAGTTGTGAGTCGTTGGTCGCACGAAGTGTAACGAATATGGTGATGTTGGTTGCATGAAGTACAATGATATACGTAGTGTTGATCGCACGAAGTGCGAGGAGTTATGTGTTGTTGGCCGTACGAAGTGCAAGGAGATACGTGTTGTTGGTTGCACGAAGTGCAACGGGTTGATATGTGAGGCGATACGAGTCATGTAGCTATGAGAATGGTTATGTGTCGTTGGTTGCACGGAGTGCAGCAAGTCGGGAATCATTCGTTGCATCGGTGCAACGAGTCGATATGGTATGATACGTATTGTATGGCTATGCGGATGGATAGCGATATGTTGGACGAGATTGAGAAATGACCTTAAGTATCGAGAATGAGTTGTTGCACGAGTTGCAACGAGTGAGATTGGAAGATCACGGATGCGATAGTAACGCATCGAGTCGGACTCTAAGTCGAGTTGGAGTAGGCGAACGTTTATGTTGGCCGTATGTCGCGTTGAGCTGTGAGTAAGCGAATGTTGCATATGTGTTCGATACGATCGCCAAGGTACGGTTAGAATGAATGTATGTCAAACTTGGACGAACGACTATCATGTTGGTTCAGTTGTTGCGCCAACTCGAGTAAGCAAACGCTAGAGCTGGGATTGGAAAGGATCGCCATACAGGATAGTTGATTTGAGATAGACGTCGGACCTATGCGGAGTGTAAAGTCGAGTAATGACTCGATTTTGAGTGGTATATGCAATACCACTTGTGCGATCAGTGTAGCAAAGTGTTGTGTCGATGATGATAGGCTCGATTCCTGAGTGGTATATGGAATACCACTTAGCGATAGCTATGTTAAGCTGGTTGGTGACTTACGATAGGTTACATCGAGACGATCGTGTTGTTACGATATGTTTGTCCACAACGGACGGAGTAGTACCGAGACTCGAGCGAAAATGACTTGATAGAAGTCGATGCAAGTATGCGCCGGTGAATTGAGTTGAACGAATATGTGCGGAGTCGTACCTACGGAGGATACAACAGACGAGAGTTCGTTAAGTATGAGTCGAACGGTAGACGGAGCATAGCGAAAGAAATATTGCGTCGAGGAAATAGTCGACTCGGTCGAGTTGAGTTAAGTCGGTACGAAAACGATTCGGAATGAATTGAGTAGGTACGGAGAAATCGTGCGAACGAATTTGGGTTAGCACGATGAGTTGGTAGCACGATTGGAAGTGCGAGTTAGGGATATGAGAATGAATATATGAATTGGAAATCATGTCGTGATGCTGATAGATAGTTATAACGGAATAGATCTGGATGTGTGCAAGACTTGATTCATATTCGAGTTCGGATAATGGCAGTGATTACAACGAATTGGAGCTTATGTGAGACGAAGATGTTCAAGTTATGCATATCGACGATGGTATTGAGGCGTATCAAAGACGATATGCAATAACTCGTGGATACTCTGATCGAATGAACGAAAATTATGTTGAGCATTGTTGTTGGATGAATAAGATGCAAGTTAAGTTATGGCAATTGAGATGATAATAGGAGTGCTTCGGAAAATTTAAGAGTGGACGGATGTTACTCGGATGAAATCAAAAGTGTCTGGATTGATTCGTGGATAACCACTATGTTGACATTCTTGTCTTATGCGAGTGCAACTCCAGCATCGCACATGCGTTACGCCAAATTAGGGCGATCATTCCGCGTGAGTGCTGGTATGGTGATTCATCCAGCGGGGATGATCGAACTTGCAAGACGTGGCAAAATCGGATTTGACTTGTGATTTGATACGAAAGTTGTTCGAGGATGGTTTTGATGAGTACGGAATGTGTCGAGCTATGATCACGGATAGGTAAACTCGGACTTGAGGCGAGTAGATGTCATATGACTGGCAAGGATAGTCGACGGTAATATATGAGTGATTCGAGTAGTAACGGCATGCAATGTGCATAAGTGATTCGAATAGTTAACGGCGCATCAGTTGCGCGGGGGATAGATAAATTGCGGATTTGTAAAGTATGTCGGATTGGGTAAAGTCTCATAGGAAGTGTCGTGAATTGATTTGGCTCCGCAATAGGATATAGCATGGTTCGTTGTAACTGTCCCTCGTTGATGATCTTCAATTATCGAGCGTAGTTTCGGGGCAGATGACCCTAGAAGACGTGACCGCCAAATCAAGTGAATGTTGAAGTCCCATAGGATGACCCTAAAGAAGTCGCATAAGAAATTTTGTTGAGGATAAGGAATGATGTAGTGCATGTTGATGATAAGTCTAAGCGAGTGAGTATCGTGTTTCGTAAGTTAGCGAGTAGCCTTCGACTAGATCGATATGGTCAGGAAATTTATGATGGATCGAATGAGTACGTAAGTAGACTTGATTGGTCGGCGACCAATGAACGTTAAGGAACATACCTAGAATAATGATGCGGTAAGGCGATTGCAAGAATTCTGCAATACGTGAGGGCGACAGAAAGTAGAACGACCCTAAGAGTTGTGTCGTAGATCGGTTTGAGTAACGGTTAGGCTATGTGTGTTGAGCGCGCTATGTTACGAAGTGAACTAGTCGGGATTGATTCGAGAATCGAGTAAAGGATTCGTACTCGGGCGAGAATAGGAGATGGACGTGTCGTAAGAGACCTTGGGTCAGAAAGATTATTGCCTTTGAGCATCGTAGACTCAAGTTGACCTCTTGTGTCGGGAGAGATTAAGCATGATGTCTGGATAAGTTACCTAGCGGGGGTAGTCCCAGACGCGATGCATAGGCAGTTCGAGAACGTGGGTCGTGTTGGGATAGTTGTGTACGAGACTTAGTACGGATTATAGGCAAAGGAATTTGTGACATGTTGGACGTAGTCCATGTCGTTAAGGCCAAATGTTATGAATGATTAGATGAAAGACTTGAGTTATGTAAGAGATAGAAAACGATTGGGCGAGTAGGCATTATGGAGAATTGTTGCGATCGGATGCACAATGACTTGATGCGGTGTGAGTGTTAGGTGGCCGGCGAGAAACTTATAAGATCGAAGTTACGGTTTGAATCAAGTTATGTGCAGAGATGTTTGGAAGAGGATCGCATGTTATGGGATGATGTATACGAGAAGTATTTAGAGAATAGGCGCTTAGATATGACTAAGTCGAGTACGGACTGATTGGTGCTTGAGGATTAAGTTGAGCTTGTTAGTTGTCCCGATATCCTACAACTGAGCTTGGCTGAAATGCATATATTGGTGGGACGCCTAAAATATGTGTATGATCCAAACTAAGTTGTATGATTCCAACGATAGTAGCACGAGATCGTGAAACGATCTAGCGAGGCACTTGGATTAAGTTTTGGTTTCGGTTCGAGGACGAACTTGATTTTGAGTGGTATATTATGTAATGTCCCGCTCCGCACGGTGCATTATGATGAGTCGTTGACTCGAAATGTTTGCGTTGACCCGATGAGGTATCGATGCGAATCGATGCAAGTGTTGTGTTGGCCAAAGGTAAGCTTTGAGTCAATTGGAATCTATGAGTCGAATCGATGCAACTAATGAGTCCCGTTGAGCAAGTGCTGATTTTAGTTGATCTGGTGTGCAGGCTATGCCTTTATGCTGGATTACGGATCGTGGCGTGGGCGCGATAGGCCAACTCAACCGAGTAGTTCAAAGGAATGGCCAAGTCCGAGAGTTAGCTATGCGACCAAGTTATGGAAGCGAGCCGCTTTAGCTCGGAGAAACGACAAGGCGTATCGACTTAAGGTGGGCGGGTTCTTGACTCTCTCCCTATTCCTTCACGTCTAATAAAACATAGCATTGTATGCGTAAGATGTTATCGAGTTAGCGAGCATGGCTCGGCGACGAAAGGTCCAAGTATGTGTCGAACACTAAGATAGAACATTGAACAATTGAAGCGACGTGCATCCAGTGCACGGGTCGCGGTAGGGCGGTGATGGTAGAACATTGAAAGAAAATATCGAGATGTGCATCACGTGCACACCTCCGAGAACATTGAACACTAGGCGTAGAACATTGATTACGGCGTTGAGCGTGCCCTCGAGCACTTATGCTACGAAAAGACTAAGTAACTACGGAACTAGGCTTTGAGAATGACTTACGAATGGTACGCGTTGAATATGAGTATGAGATGACTAAGCCGTTGGACGTCGTGCATCAATATGGATGTGTTGGGGCATAACGCCGACGGAGCTCCCCTTATGGATGGTAGATTATGTTTATGAGACGCGAATATGTTTATGGTGCGAGACTATGTTTATGGAACGGAGGATTGGTTGGAACGATATGAATTATATGCTATGGTACGTATTGCATGGTCAATGGACTCGAATTGCCCGTGCACGGGTGCGGCTTCCCTCGGACGGTTACGACCGGGGCACCGGGACCGTTCGGCCTAGGAGGGAATTATGTGTGGTATTTATGGTACACATCATTCGGACGGATTGCGACCGTCCAGTGCTTGTGATAAGCTATGATATCCGTAAGTTTGGGATCCTTCGGATATTGGGCTAGTAACCCGTATCGAAGTGATTGTGGGCTTACACATAAGAGATGCCAAGTCCATTATGGTGCGAAACACCGTGACCTTCATATAGATAGGGCCGGTGGGCTGAGTTGAGAGTTGGGTGCAGGCGCAGGGCCTGCGACCCTTATGCATTGTCTAAGTTTATGATTGGAATGTTGCGTGAAATATATGGTTTCATACGTAAGTTCTAACCAGTGCAGGCTAAGGAAAATGGGACGAAGATGAGCACGATCACTATGTTTATGTTCATATTATGTCTAACTGTATCTGCCGCAGGGACACGGTATGGGACACATTTATGATAATGTGCTATGTTTAAGTATTGCTATGAAACTGATCCTAAGGTTAAATTGAAAGATCACCAATTAAGATGCATGTTTCACTAAATGATTAAGTGTTTGGTTTGGGTGCGAGCGGGTCTTGATCAGTGCGAAGCAAGGACGAAAGCACTAATCTCCCACTAGTTTATGTGCAGGTTCAGGTATGTTCGGCTCGGGGCGAAGCTTGGCTTGGACGTGCCGAGGCAAGGAGTCCTTGACGTTCAAGAGGAGCTACCGCATAGGCGTTCGGACTTGCGACATAGAGATGTTCGGCCGAAGACTACTTGGTGGCTATAAAGAGGCATAATGTATGGAACAATGTAATCCTTTGTGAGCTAGAGAGATCATGAGCGTTGTAGCCAATTGGCATATATGTTGGCCTATTCAGAGCCTTGTAATCTTCAGTTTGTTATCAATAAAAGCGATTCTTATGTTATACCTTGTTTCCCTTCCGCTGCTTATGTTATCAAATTGAGATAAACACTATGTGAATCGTTATCTTGCCTTGCACAAGCGCAACTCCAGGCTCGTGCGGCATCACGCCCCAACGAGGACGATGATTCGGGTGAAATCTAGCGAGGACGAGCGATTTTCCGGATCGGGGCGTGACAGTCTGCACCTCCCGTTGCTTCTTCTGGGTGATTTTAATGCTCTTCTCCACAAGGAAGAGAAGGTGGGAGGTCGGCATGTTCCCGATCAGATTCTCTATGACTTCTGGAGGTGTCTTCTGAAGTCTGGCCTGAGGGAGCTGGAGAGAGCGGGGCACATCTGGACCTGGCACAATAAAGCTGTTCACTACAGAGTTGTCTGCCAGCTTGACAGGGCACTGGGTAATAGTGAATGGTTTTGTTGTTTTCCAAATTCAGTTGTAGAGGGCCTAGCTGCTGGGACTAGTGATCACTCTCCGATCAGGGTCGGCTTCACTGAGCGCTCCACTTGTAAATTGTGCCCTTTTCGATACAACAACAGCTGGTATTTGTCCGAAGGCTATTTGGAGACGGTGGCCGAGGGGCTTCACGACCAGCACGAGGGAATGACTCAATTTTGCATGGTGCACATTCTTAAGCGTACTAAGAGGGCTATCCGCAGCTAGGTGAAGAACATGTCCCGACTATCTCTGGAGGAAAAAAAGGCTGAACTCAGGGCTACTCAGATCTCAATACAAGCTGATATTTTGGATGAGCTCTTAGCGGCACGAGAAAGGGAATTGATAGGGGAAGTCAATATTCTACGACTCCTGAAGGAAATTAGTGCGGCACAACGCGCTAAATGCTCATGGCTTTAGGTGGGACCGTTGTTCCAAGTTCTTATATGATGTGAATCGTACCAGGCAACACATCAATAGTGTCTCCCGTCTTCTTGATGGAGAGGGCAAGCTGGTTGGAGACCCATCTGCGATCCAGGGGGAGGCTGTCAGGTACTATTCAAAGTTATATTTTTAAACTGACTATCTGTCTGTCTTTTTGGATATCTTCACAAAGAAGCTGGTGACGCCGTATGGCAACAGCCAGTTACTTACACCGGTCATGCTGGAGGAGGTGGAGGCTATTATCATGAAGGCGGGCCCTAACAAGGCTCCAGGGCCGGATGGGTTTAGCAGTGGGTTCTACAAGTGCCACCGAGACTCGCTGAAGCTGTTGGTTCTTGAAGTAGCACAGGAATTCTTCACGGAGGAAAAACTGCTAAAGGAGCTCAGCCACACGTTCCTGATCCTGGTGTCGAAGAAAGAAGTGGCGACTTCGCTGGCTGACTTCCGTCTTATCGCGTGCTGCAATTATTTTTATAAGATAATTACTCACCTTATGTGTCGGCGCATGGAGGGGATTATGCAGAACCTGGTCTTTTCGAACTAGGCGACTTTCATCAACGGCAGATCGATCGCGGAGCACAGCCTGCTCGCTCATGAGATGGTGCGGTAGTTCAATAAACTGGAGGGCGAGAAGGCGTCTTGAAGCTGGACCTGAGGAAAGCTTATGACATTGTTAACAGGGACTTCTTGTGTCACCTGATGGTTGCTATGGGGTTCGACGTGAGATGGGTATCAAGGAGTAGAGAGTGCATCTCGACCCTCACTTTCTCTGTTCTTATCCAGGACATCCCTTATGGGTTCTTCCGTAGCAACAGAGGGCTGAGGCAAGGGGACCCCTGTCTCCTTATCTGTTCACTCTTGTAATGGTGTACTTCTCATCTGTTCACTCTTGTAATGGAGTACTTCTCTTGCCTGATGGATATGGTGGTGCAGAGTGGACAGGTTGTGCCTCTGTACAAGCAAATCAAGCCATATGTTTCACACCTCATATATGCAGATGACCTCTTGGTTTTCCTTCGACCATCTATAGGAGGGATGACCACACTATCGGGGATTATGGATGAGTTTCGCAAGCTTTATGGGCTTCAACTGAACCGAAAAAAGGGTCGAGTCTATTTCAGCTATCTGTGTACGCTGAAGGAGGAAAGAGTGGCTACTTTAGGCGTCGAAAAAGGGGATCTGCCGGTCAAATATCTGAGGGTTCCTCTGACAGTTAACTATGCATGGGAACTGGACTATTAGGGCCTAGTGGAGTATGCTTAGAGGAGAGTAGAAAGATGGCAGGCTGCAGGTCTGTCCTTTGGGGTCGCATTGAGCTAGTAAGGTCGGTCATCTTTGCCCTGGCGCTATTCTGGCTCCAGTCTATCATAGTTCCGGTTGCCACTATCAGAAAAGTGGAGAGCATATGTGCCAACTTCACTGGAGAGGGGGCATACATGCGATCTCATGGGAGCAACTCTGTCGGCCTCGGGAGGAGGGAGGGGTAGGGCTCAAACCACTCCTGACAGTCAGGGAGGTCTCGGGCGTGAAGATGGCTTGGAGGCTCATCAAAGGCGGGTCGTTGTGGGCTGATGGATGTCTAGTCGGTATGTGAGGAAGGGCAACTTATGGTCCTGTGCTCTCAACAATAACCACTCGGTGACTTTTAAAAGTATTCTCCGACACAGAGCTGTCCTCAAAACTTCTATTCGGCGGATTATGAGAGATGGGACATGTACTGACCTCTGGCTGGACCCTTGGGTGGAGCGTAAATCGTTGCTAGAGATACTGGACGACCAACTACACAGGGAGGCTGGTAGAGGGATGAAGTGTCAGCATATTATCAGGAAGGAGATATACCGCCACACGACAGTGCTTAGAGAGGCCATTCGAGCAATAAACATTGACCCAACTCAGCTGGCCGATAGATTGATTTGGGATCCGCCTGCTAATCCCGGAGCTACAGGAGAATTCCAATTCAAGAGTTGCTACAACCTGGTGCGCCAAACGAATCCTAGGAGCGAGGATTTTGACTTCATCTGGTGTAAAGGCATGGCTCGCAAGATGCAACTATGCGTCTACCGGTTGATGTCGGGAGGTCTGCTGACGAGAGACATACTCATTATGTTTGGGATTCCCAATCCCAAGTGTATGCTGTGTGAAGCTAAAAATGAATCTACGAGACATTTGTTCTTTGAATGTAATGTGTCTTGGTATTTCTGGTCTGAAAAGTGTCGAAGGTTGCTGGGAGGCTGTGACACAGGCAGAGATATACGTGATATCATCACGGGGATTCGTGGCCAGAGAAGTAGGAGACATGTATGGTTCAAGACCGCCAGATTGCGACTAACTATCTCAGTCTGGCATGTGTTGAGGGAACGGAACCGGCGCATTTTCGAGGGACTTTCCACTCCTCCAATAGGTATACTCTACATTATTGAGTTTGATGTAAATGCTATGTCACCCTAGTAGGTAAGAGGTCCATGGGATGGTCTGTAATTTGTATGAGTTGATTTTGGAATAAAATTTACCCTTTTTCCAATATATATATATATATATATATATATATATATATATATATATATATATATATTGGAAAAAGGATGCTTCAGACAGTTATCTGCAGGCACATGAAGGATGGGACGACTACAGACCTCTGGCTGGACCCTTGGAAAAATGGCTCTCATGTTTCATGTGCGTACTCCTAAGTGATTTTGGTCTGATGCGGTTCTTACCGCTTGTTATCTTATTAATCGCATGCATCATCAATCTTCAATGGCAATACTCCCTTTTCTAGGCTATATTAAGGACGAGTGCCATTTTCTCTGCCTCTTAAAATTTTTGGCTGCTTATGTTATGTTCGGGATACCCGATCGGCTTTTTCTAAATTAGATCTTAAGGCAATACAATGTATTTTCCTTGGGTATCCTAAAGATCAGAAAGGGTATCGGTGTTTTTGTAATGTCCCGTCCCGTTTAGTTCAACCTGAGGGATCAAAACGTAACAAGTTTGGACTTGGCTATGAAACGGCTTGCTTGATGCCCCGCACGGTCGAGCGACTCCTCGTTTAGGTGGACGGCTTCGGTGAACTTGCCTCGTTCAGGTGGGCGACTTCGGTGAACTTGCCTTTGCTTGGCCTTCACACTAGTAAGATATTGTTTTCATGCGTTGAGTAGGGTTGATAATAAAAGAGACGAACCCACATAGCTAATGGAGTAATCCCGTGTTCTGAGTCGGTGATATAGAACTTGGAATGGTTAAGTTGATACTTAGAATCACTCCATGGTGGCTTTCAAAACTTGGCACTTGGTCTTTTGATTAAGCAGGAATTGGATTAAGTTGAGTTGTGCCACAGGCTATCGACTCGATGTCATAGCAAGCATGTCCCATGATCTCACTGCTTGTCCTAACAAGAACGTTCAACGGTCTCACAGTTAGTCCCATAGAAAATGCCACGAGTTAAGGCGCTCAGCGAACTCAGTTGTTCAAGTTGAGCACGTGTGTGCCACGACTTGATATAGCCACATGTTTTCACGGTCTTAAGGCAAGTCATATAGAATATGACTTGGACGGTAGTGTTGTACACAATGGGTTAAGGCACGAAATACGGTTGATCCAAGGATAAGTATGCCACGGTCTATGTATGTATGGAACACGTTTTGTTCAAGTTAAGTCGGAAGGCTATGCAATAGCCATTCCCTGGATTTCAAAGAATATAAAGTTCATGTGACCGTATGTCGCTGAGGCGGTCCCTCATTTGGGAGCCTCGTGGTTCCGATGCACATTTGCAAAGTATGAGACGGTCCCTTGTTTGGAAATCTTATGGTCCCTATTCACGTTTGGTTTGCTAAGTATGGTTCGAGTCATACCACAAATTAGGCCATGCATTTACGTGAGTATAGATGTTCTCGTAGGTGCGTGGTCATGGACAACTTGTGCACAATGATTGCTTCCTCAACTGGTATTAGGCCGGGGCACCGAGGCCAGATCGACCTAGGGGGAAGACGTTATAGCAGTGCTAGATTGTACAGCACTAGGATAGTCGGGGGCTTTCTCTGGGGCTCGCTACCTTTCATTGAAGGACCCGCCATCTATCCAAGCTATGTCCACGATGGCTTGTCATGCTAGTAGCCTTCATCTAGATAAGTGGTGTGCTGAGCGGCAATCCGCATGCACGATGTCGGTCAAATCAAAGAAAGTGCAAGTATGGCACGATTTGAGTCAAGAAGGGATGCACGGTTGCAAGACCATCATGGAGCCTAAGATTTGGCTATACGTGAAGACACGTGCTTCGGTACGAGATATGGTGTCTTATTTGAGTCGTCAACACAAGTTCCACAAGTTTGGGATAGTCATTCAAGTAAGTCAGGAAGGACCGTAAGACCAGTTTTGTTAAGTCTTGTTGAGTTGTGAAGCACGGCCTCGATGTTTGAATGCACGAACAAAGTTACAGCACGACCATATTATTGCGTCCCAGAGTATGAGCCAAAACGCAAGCACAAGTCGACACATTGATGTTGTTGGCACGAGAATGGTCTAGAGGCACAAGATAAGTAATTTGTCGGTGCGAGGCACGATGATGATCTAGAGACAAAATAGCTTATGTCTATGTCCTAAAAACTGATCATAAGGTAAGATTAGAAAGACAATCAAAGGAATTTGTTGCACAAAGTAAATGAACGTATTGGTTTTTGTTTGGGCTTGTGAGGTGCTAGTCCACCAGTACGGTTGTGTACTGACACGCTACCAGTTTTCATGCGTAGGTGACGGGTACCTGCTTGCTTAAGGCGGAGCTCGCTTGAATGTGCTGAGGCATGGAGTTCCTTGGCGTGCTTGCGACCGCGTCGAAGTCTTCACATATACGGGATATAATGTATGGACATCGCCTTCCGAAGCATCCACGGTGGCAAGCTTTGAGCCTTGTATTGAGAGATGAGACAGAGCTGAGCGATTGTAAATATTGAGAGAAAAGTGAGCATGAGCGACTTGTAATCTTGGCTTTGCGCCCTTGTAACCTTATATTCAATATCAATAAAAAGTTTCTGATTTTGTTTGTAATATTTGTGGTTGAATACTTATGTTTTCTTTATGTTATTCAACTTTCTGCTTGGAATTTCTGTGCGACGACCCCGTCGCAAGCTGATGTAATCGGCCGTTATGGAACCCGTCTTGCGTGAGCGCAACCTAGGCTCACGCGGTATCACGCCTTAGCGAGGACGATCGCTCCTCCAGGGGCGGAACGTGACATAATGGTATCAAAGCACGACTTTACGTTGTTGGACTTTCAATTGAATTCTTTAACTCTGATAGCTTCATTCTAAATGGCTTTTCCGCAAATTAATATCGTTGGTGCGCTCTCTCTCAATGTTCCACGGGATGTTACATACAATAAGTCTATATATTTTGAAAAAACTCACGAATAAGATAGTTTCACGTAAGGTACGGTTGGCTAAGTCGGACTAGACATATACACCAAGAATTGTGTCGACCTTAGCAAAGTCATGTGTGAGATTCAATTTGTTTCGGACGAGAATGAGTTGGACTCGATTGGGTATGTGGGATAACTATCAATTGAGGTACTATCGAGAAGATGATATCGTTAATGTGATATAGATGAATGTGCTTGAAATTTGAGGAATAGTTTGAACGGAGATTCGAAGAAATCAATTGTGATTCGAAATTTGTTTCGAGGATTTGTCGAATGACTTCATCCCTGAGTGCTGTATGGGATAGCCTTGGGGATGTCGGTCGATTGAGGACACGGGGTACCAATGAGTTTATCTGCAAGTGACACTACTATGCAAAGCCTTAGAAAGAGTATTCAAAGTAATCGTGACTTCAGATAGCTAGTACGAGCTGATTCGAACAAACGAGAAGACGACACACATCGGCAGGATTGCGTTGAGTATGAAATGTTAATGGAAAGAGCAAATAGATGGAATCGAGAAAAAGTTAAGGTGTAATGAATGAATGACTCAGTCGATAAATCGATATGAATCGTATACGAAAAGTTAGCACAATTGGAAGTTAGCGTTCTTGAAAATGATTCGAATATACGAAAATGACTAAAGAATTGGGATAGATGTTGCTCGATGATTGGAGTTAGCATAGAACGATGCGATTCGAGGAAATATATTGCTCGATGACTTAAGATAGACAGATGAATATACATGATTTTGGGTTTGAACGAATTGATCATGTAACTAGTTTGAGGGATAATGATCGAATTTGTTCTTGAATGTCGAAAAGATTGTGGTATATCCAGTTCGGATAATAGCATCAGTTGCACGATTCGAAGTTCGTTGCGAAGGAAGATCGTCAGGTTATGCACATCATCGACGGTATTGAGGCGTATCAAAGATTGATGTGCAATAGCTCGAGGGTACTCTGATTCGAGGAATGATGATCGTGTAAAATGCTAATCATCAAATGGATTGATATATTACTTGGAGGAAAATGAAAGTGTCTTGATTGTTTCGATGATAACCACAACGTTGACATTATTGTCTTGTACGAGCGCAACTCCATTCTCGTACATGCATCACGCCAGATTAGGGTGATCATTCTGCGGGAATGCTGGCATGATGATTCATGTCCAGCGGGGATGATCGAACTTGCGGGAGATTAGGACGTGGCAATTGAATTATGTTGACTTGCGGTTTGATAGGAAGGTGAATTCGAAGATTGTTTGGACTTGTGCGATAAAGTAAGTTGAGGATTGAATAGATCCAATGTGCGTATCGAGAATGAATTAGTCTAAAGACAAAGCAAAAGTTAATCCCAAAGAGGACGACTATTCTGCGTGAGCGTTGGCATAGTGATTTCATGTCCAGCGTGGATAATCGGACTTGCAGGAGATTGGGACGTAACATATTGTTATGCTAGACGACCTTGTGATCGAATACGTAAATTGTGTTAAATGATTGGTGTACTTGACTTGGATATGATGGATAGATTGATTATATCGAATTTGTTTGAAGAGATAGACTATGTGAATTGCTAGTTTGGACTTGCGATATCGATATGTCGAGGATTGGTTGAGCAAAACTTACAGTAGGATGGCTTTGCTGAATGACTCAGACCTCTGGACTGAATGCTGAGAATGCGAATAGGAGGAATCTATACTCGAAGTTTAGAAATGGGAGTGATGCGAGCTTAGGTAGAAAATTCTGTACTATAAACTTTGGTTTGATCTTAGGATTGGGTCAGTGTTGATATTATTGTTTTAGAACGGTGATTCCAGTATTGATGTTGACTTTAGCCTGGAGAGATGGCCTAGCGGTTACGCAAGACGTCCCTGTTTCGAGAGGTAGCATCGGTGTGATTCCAGTATTGATGTTGACTTTAGCCTGGAGAGATGGCCTAGCGGTTACGCAAGACGTCCCTGTTTCGAGAGGTAGCATCGGTACGATTGATTGGATGAATCAAATATGTGGAATTTGATTCACTATCGCGAGGCTTGGCTAAAATGTATATATATCGGGGATACCTCAAATATGTGAACGATCCAACTAAGTGATACGTTGAATTCAAGTGAGACTAAAGGAACAGAATGATGTTGAGGATTTTGAGATTGTGAGTTTCAAAAGAACATATTAATGGCAGTGCAATCGTTGGATTTGAAATGAAGTTGAATATTGATTGAGGCATTGATGCAAGTCAGGTTTCGAAGATTGGTTAAGGATGGGTAACACTGGATTTTGACTTGAAGATAGCGAATGATCGGCTGGGTTATGTTGGATTTGAAATGTACTGGTTTACCCTAGAACTAAGTTGTCCATGTGCGCGACGAGTATCTAAAGCACGAGTCTGTGCGAGTGTCATTGAATGTTGAATCGAGTGATAAATTGGAGGGATCAAAACGCAACAGCATTTGGACTTGGCTATGAAACGGCTTGCTCGAAGTCCCATACGGTCGAGGCGACTCCTCGTTCAGGTGGACGGCTTCGGTGAACTTGCCTTTGCTTGGCCTTCATACTAATAAAATGTTGTTTTCATGCACTGAGTAGGCTTGATAGTAAAAGAGACGAACTCACATAGCTAAGGTAGTAATCCCATGGTCTTGAGTCGGTGATATAGAACCTGGAATGGTTAAGTTGATACTTAGAATCAATCCACGGTGGCTTTCAAAAGTTGACACTGGATCTTTTGATAAAGTACGGATTGGGTTAAGTTGAGTTAAGCCACGGGCTATCAACTCGATGTCATAGCAGACACGTCCCACGATCTCACTGCTTGTCATAGCAAGAACGTCCCATGCTCTCACAGTTAGTCCTATAGAAAATGTCACGAGTTAAGGTGCTCACAGAACTCAGTTGTTCAGGTGGAGCACGTGCGTGGTCCCACGGTTCTACGGCTTGATATAGCCACATGTTTCCACGGTCTTAAGGCAAGTCGTATAGAATATGACTTGGACGGTAGTGTTGCACACAATGGGCTAAGGCACGAAACACGGTTGTTCCAAGGATAAGTATACCATGGTCTATGACACGTATGGAACACGTTTTGTTCAAGTTAAGTCGGAAGTCTATGCAATAGCCATTCCCTGGATTTCAAAGAATAGAAAATTCATGTGACCGTATGTCGCTGAGGCAGTCCCTCGTTTGAGAGTCTCATGGTTCCGATGCACATATGCAAAGTATGAGGCGGTCCCTCGTTTGGGAGTCTTATGGTCCCTATGCACGTTTGCTAAGTATGGTTCGAGTTGTACCACAAATTAGGCCATGCATTTACGTGAGTCTAAATTTTTTCGTAGGTGCGTGGTCATGGACAACTTGTGCACAAGGATTTCTTCCTCGACTGGTATTACGCAGGAGCACCGGGGCCAGATCGACCTAGGGGGAAGACGTTATAGTAGTGCTAGATTGTACAGCACCAGGATAGTCGGGGGCTTTCTCTAGGGCTCGTTATCTTGCATTGAAGGACCCGCCGTCTATCCGAGCTATTTCCACGATGGCTTGTCATGCCAATGGCCTTTTATATAAATAAGTGGTGTGCTGAACGGCAATCCGCATGCACGATGTCGGTTAAATCAAAGAAAGTGCAAGCACGACACGATTTGAGTCAAGAAGGGATGCACGGTTGCAAGACCATCATGGAGCCTAAGATTTGGCTATACGTGAAGACACGTGCTTCGGTACGAGATATGGCGTTATATTTGAGTCGTCAACACAAGTTCCACAAGTTTGGGATAGTCATTCTAGTTTAAGTCAGGATGGACTGTAAGACAAGTTTGGTTAAGTTTTGTTGAGTTGTGAGGCACGACCTCGATGTTTGAATGCACGAACAGAGTTACGGCACGACCATGTTGTTGCGTCCCAGAGTATGAGCCAAAATGCAAGCACAAGTCAACACATTGATGTTGTTGGCACAATAATGGTCTAGAGGCACAAATATAAGTAATTTATCGGTGCGAGGCATGGTGATGGTCTAGAGACACAAAATAGGTCATGCCTATGTCCTAAAAACTGATCCGAAGGCAAGATTAGAAAGACAATCAAAGGAATATGTTGCACAAAGTAAATGAACGTGTTGGTTTGTGAGGTGCTAGTCTACCAGTACGGTTGTGTACTGACACCCTACCAGTTTTTATGCGCAGGTGACAGGTACCTGCTCGCTCAAGGCGGAGTTCGCTTGGATGCGCTGAGGCATGGAGTACCTTGGTGTGGGCCGCGTCGAAGTCTTCACTTATACGGTCCATAATGTATGGACATCACCTTCCGAAGCATCCGCAGTGGCAAGCTTTGAGCCTTGTATTGAGAGATGAGAGAGAGAGAGCTGAGCGATTGTAAATATTGAGAGAAAAGTGAGCATGAGTGACTTGTAATCTTGGCTTCGCGCCCTTGTAACCTTATATTCAATATCAGTAAAAAGTTTCTGATTTTGTTTGTAACACTTGTGTTCGAATACTTGTATTTCCTTTATGTTATTCAACTTTTTGCTTGGGACTTCTATGCGACGATCCGGTGGCAAGCTGATGTAATCGGCCGTTATGAACCGCCTTGCGTGAGCGCAACCTAGGCTCACGCGACATCACGCCTTAGCAAGGATGATCGCTCCTCCGAGAGCGGGACGTGATAGTTTTTTCCCCTGCCTTAAAATTTTTTTTTCCACTCGGAATATTACCTTTGTTGAAACCAAATTTCCTCCAATTCCACAAATATCGGATCCGGTTCTCCAAGTTTATCCAGAAGATGATTTATTGATATTTCCTAATCATACACAACAGCCCCCTATGTGGGTGCCCTCTCTTACCGAGCCAGTTCCCAGATCCGATGGTCCGGAGACACCAATTCAGTCTGTGCCGACATCACCCGCACAAACATCGCCCATGATGCCTATAGAGTCATCCTCCTCTGGCTCTATTGATTCGTCTCCGCCTATTCCACCAGCTGTCCTGCCTTCTTCGCCTGCAGCTTGTCCTCGTCGTGCATGTCGTGATCATCCCTTGTATGTTGACCGTTACAAAGGACTTACAAGTCACACTCAGTCTCTGTGGCTACTATTTATGGGATTCATATCTCCAAAAACGTTGAGGAGGGTCTCAAACATTCCGATTGGCGTGCTACTATAAACAAGGAGATGAAAGCTCTCCAGGAAAACGATACTTGGGACTTAGTCGATTTACCATCCGGTAAACAAGTAGTAGGTTGCAAATGGGTATTCACGATCAAAGTGAAACCATATGGCTCTCTTGATCGCCTAAAAGCTCGTCTAGTGGCCAAAGGATATTCTCAGACATATGATGAAGATTATTTTGAGACATTCTCTCCAGTTGCCAGAATGACGTTTGTTCGTATACTTTTGCCTTAGATGTTCGCTATGACTAGCCATTACTCCAGCTAGATATCAAGAACGCTTTCCTCCACGGAGATCTTGATGAAGAAGTATATGTAATGCAACCTTCTGGGTTCGTCGCAAGGAGGGTAAAGTGTGTCATCTGCAGAAGGCTCTTTATGGTCTAAAACAATCACCTCGTGCATGGTTTGGTCGATTTACACATATTGTTACTCAGTTCGGTATGTGTCAATCAAAGAATGATCATTCAATATTCTACCGACAGATATCAGCTGGAATAATACTACTGGGTGTCTATGTTGATGATATTGTAATCACGGGAGACGACAACCAGGATAGTGCAAGCCTCAAGAAGTTTCTGGGAGAACAATTTCAAACCAAGGATATGGGATCATTGAACTATTTCTTGGACATTGAGGTCACACGGGATAAGCATGACATTGTAATGTCTCAAAGGAAGTATGTACTGGACATACTGAATGATGCAGGAATGATGCAAGTTAAGGGAGCAACCTCACCTATGGATCCAGGGGCTAAGTTACTTCCAGACGAGGGGGTCCTAATGACTAATCCAGATCAGTATCGACGAGTAGTTGGAAAACTCAACTACCTGGCAGTCATGACTCGTCCGGACATCTCTTTCGCAGTTAGGGTTGCAAGTAGATTTATGGCTTCTCCAAGAGTTCCACACTGGCAGACAGTTATCAGAATCTTGTACTATCTAGTTAAGAATCCAAGAAAAAGGAATTCGAATGGAGAATCAAGGACACACTCATGTTGAGTGTTTTACTGATGCTGATTAGGGTACAAGTCCGACAGATCGATGATCTACATCTGGCTAATCGGTATTCATTGGCAGAAATTTGGTATCGTAGAAGAGCAAGAAGCAAAATGTAATAGTCCAGTCAAGTTCAGAAGCAGAATATCGAACCATTGCTCATGGCACAACAGATGTGTTATATATGAAACATCTTCTACAAGAATTGGAAGAAGAAGCGGGATCGAGCACAACAGATATGTGGTATGATAATCAGTCTGCTATCGATATTGCTACCAATCATGTATGTTATGAAAGGACGAAGCATATTGAAATTGACATCCACTTTATCCGTGATAAGTACACAAAAGGGATGATAAAATTTTACCATGTGAGGACCGGTGATCAGTAGTTGATATTTTCACAAAGCCTCTTTTGGGTCCTCGGCACAAGTTGGGCATGATTGACATCTATGCTCCAGCTTGAAGGAGGGTGTTAAGTATATTAATAATAATTGTTGTGTGTTTTAGTCCCACATTGCCTAGAACAAAAGAGAGAAGGGTTAGCCTCTCCTATTTATATGTAACTCCCCCTCATTAATAAATCATTCATTATTCCACTCTACATACGTATTTCATGCCAACTGGATGGATCGAGCCCCTAGTAACAACAAGTGGTTCAATATGCTTCCCGACATGGTTGTTGAGGGTCTGTCCGCATCCTCGAGTAATCATTCGCCGGTTCTCAACCACATCTCCTCTTCCTCTGTTCCACTTACATATCTGTTTCGGTTCAACAACGCTTGGGATGAAGTGGAGAGATATCGGGAGGCACTGTAGACTGGGTTGTGAATGCATGTAAGTCCAATATTGTTTGTATCGGAGGCTGAAGGCGGCGAAGAGTGTCCTTAAAATTTGGAACAAAAATCATTCCAAACTTGACTTAGCGGAGAAGGTTTGAAAGAACTTCATGAGCGGCTTCAGATAGTTCATATTAATGTGAGTGGGCCGAGCGTGAAGTACAATTGCAAGAGGAGGTATCAGCTCACTCAAAGAGCAAAGTGTTCTTGACTGAAGGATGAAGAAAGGTGCACGAAATTCTTCTACGTCATTACCCAAGATTTCTTTCATACGAGCAGTTTGCTAAAGGAGTTAAATTATACTTTTATCTCTTGGATACCGAAAAAAGGAGCAAAATCCCTCTCAGACTTTCTAATAATCCCGGATTGCAATTTTTTGTATAAAATTATTATTCACCTGATGTATAGTCGTACGTAGAGAATTATAGCAGGGCTAATTTCAACAAATCGATCAACCTAAGGTCAATCGATTGCGAAACTGTTTATTTGTGCATGAAATATTATGTAAATTCAATAAAACAGGTGGTAGGAAAGTGTGTTTTAAGCTGGATTTTCGGGAGGCTTACGACACAGTCAATAGAGAGTTTCTTTGCCAACTTTTCGGAGACATTGGTTTTGATCAGGTGGTGGGTGACCAGGATACGAGAGTGTATTACTCTTTTCTATGTACTTGTAAACGGACAGCCGTATGGATTCTTCACAAGTAATCGGGACCTATGTTCTACTATTTCCATATATGTTCACTGTAGTGATGGAATATTTTACTTACATCATAGATTTGGCAATTTGTAGGAAGCAAATTGTTTCGCTATTTCGACGTCTTGATCGAGTAGCTTTTCATCTTATATATGCTGACGATATTCTTGTATTTATTGAGCCTTTGATCAGAATCAATAATCTTGCAACGCTCATAGGTGGGTTTGGACGGTTATCAGGTCAGTTGAATAGAGAGGACTAAAATCTACTTTAATCATACTTGTCCGAATCAAGAGCAGCATATAGTACAACTTCCGATCTGGTATCTTGGTTTTCCTTTATCAATTACCTATGCACATGATGCTAAGAGTAAATTATGTGCAAACCCTGCTTGAAGGGTGGCAAGTACAATATTTATCGTTTGGTAGCTTGTGCGGTATGTCATAACAACCATAGCAATATATTGGTTGCAAGTCATCCTCCTACCGACTAGAACCATTAGTAAAATTGAAAAGTATTGTGCCGATGCAATAGAATGATAGGAGCTATGCCAAACAAAAGAAGACAGTGGAGCCGGCATCAAATCTCTTCGAACTTTGAGATATTGCTAATATAAAGCTGACATGGAGATTCTTGGAGGGTAAATCACTCTGGACTGTTTGGACTAATAAGAGGTAATTGTGATGGTCAAACTTTTGGATTATTCCTATTGACAATAATGCCTCTGTTACTTTAAATTTATACACAGCCAACGGGAGTTATTACTCGGGTTTATATGCAATGGAGCAACTAAAAAAATGTAATGGAGCAACTACTTGGCTTCAACACCATAGACTTATCAATCGATTGGGATGGTCGGTTTTTGAACTGCTCGGCCAAAGGGAACCAGTGAGTCGAATAATTCGTCATGGACAATGGTACGTAGAAGCAGGGAGAATCAGGCAGTTGTTAGCAGATGACATCCAGGCTGTGCCAATAAACAATCTCGGGCTGACAGATCACTGCCAATGGGACAACTCCCCAACTGGTGACTTTGTGTTTAACGTGGCTTTTGGTCAATTCAGGTCAAGGTACGTTTGATTCGAATGGGCTCAATTTATTTAGCCGAAGGGTGCTCCTATTAAAACTAAGCTATGTTTGTACTTTGTACAAGGCTATTCGCGGATGTCTCCCCACCCTGGATCGTCTTGCAATTCCCCAACCAAGGATGTGTTATGTGTAATGGGGTTTAGGAGACTCGGAATTGTATCTTCTTTCAATGCCAATTTACTGGGCTTAATTCTGATCGTATGGACCTAGCTTCTCAGCCTAACAGGGGCTTCGGAGTATCCTGGATGAGTTATCTATATTTTGGACCAGGGGTCCTACTTGCTTCATGAAGGCCATACTTCGTCTCCTCTCTTGATATGTATGGCAGGGAAGGAATACACGTAACTTTGATGGGTTGTCCACTGCATCAACAAGGAATTCTACATAACGTAAAAAATGATTTGAACATTTTATCTCCTATGTAAAGGAGGGTGAGAAGAGCTATTAAAGTAGGGATGTATCAGTTTACAATCTTTTGAATAAAATTATCTATTTCAATATATACACACCGTTGCATGAATCCATCTATCTGCCCAACATGGGCCTTCGACTGTCGAGGGAATGTTTTTATAATATGCAAAAATATTACCCTCAACCCTCGCTAAAAATTTCGATGAACAAGATGAAGATGTAATTCTCTATTCTTTTTTTTATCCTGTCAACTTAATTAGTCATATAGGTATTGTCAACAGAAATCAGAGAGAATAATATGAAAAAGAAAACGTAGTATCCTGGATGAGTTATCTATACTTTGGACCAAGGGTCCTACTTGGTTCAGGAAGGCCATACCTCGTCTCCTCTCTATGGTGTGACATGTATGGCAGGGAAGGGATACACGTATCTTTGATGGGTTGTCCGCTACATCAACAAGGAATTCTACATAACATGAAAAATGATTTGAACATTTTATCTCCTTTGTAAAGGAGGGTGAGATGAGCTATTAAAGTAGGGATGTATCAATTTACAATCTTTTGAATAAAATTATCTATTTCAATATATACACACTGTTGCATGAATCCATCTATCTGCCCAACATGGGCCTTCGACCTTCGAGGGAATGTTTTTATAATACAGAAATATTACCGTCAACCCTCGCAAATAATTTAGATGAACAAGATGAAGATGTTAAGTCTCTATTCTTTTTTATCCTGTCAACTTAATTAGTCATATGCATTGTCAACAGAAACCAGAGAGAATAACAGGAAAAAGAAAAGGTTGTAGCTTTTCAATTTGAATCTTGGTTGGGAAGGGTTATTTATTGTATAATATTAAAGCAAATAGGGTAGTTCCTTTGTCTCTACTGTACTACAAATCTACATTTACAAGCATCCAGTGGAATTTTGAATGACATGTAAAAATAGTTTAGCTAAAAACTATTCTAAAGGATGGCATTGGACATAAACAGAATGCCTCTTTATGCTGCTTGGGGTTTGACTAATCTGCTAATAAAATTTGTTCTTCTTAATCTTAATAGGTTCATAAATCTGCAACAATCTTGCAGCAATTAGCAGCAATATGCAGTCTTTCCGAGAGGACAACATGGAAAACAGTCGTTTGCTGGGACTCTTTATGTAGATGGCTACAATCGACGGTCTCTCTCTCTCTATCTCTCTCTCTCTCTCTCTCTCTCTCTCTCTCTCTCTCTCTCTATATATATATATATATATATATATATATATATATATATATATAGTATTTTCTTAAATGATTTCTCAACTTATTTATTCTTCTTAAGTTTATAAAGCTTTTGTTTGCTTCATATAAAGCCCAAAAATTGTTTCTTTCACCTGAACACAAGCATCAGCCTGCAGAGAATCATGATTTAAATGTTGCACGCACAGGAAAGATGAAAATGAGGAATAAGGTTATCTCGTTATAACTATCTTTATTGATGCTGACTGTCATCTGTTGTAGCAGTTGAGAGAGTGCATTGGGTTGTAAGTGCATCTTATTGTGTTTAAAGTAGTAGGTCTCTTACTCCAATATGTTGACCAAATGAAGCAGATGCCATGTGATATGGCTTTGTCAGTGAAACCTTTGATCCACAGGGACGTTCACAGATTATTGACAGCCTGCCATTGACCTTCAGTTATAAGATTCAAAGGTAGGTGTGTACAAAATGCTCCATTAACCTTGTTGAGGATACTAAGGATATGATGAGTACGAGACTACTAGACATCACAGATTACATTGAACAATGTAGGTATATGCAGCTTTATATTAACCTTTGTGAGAATATTAGGACTGTAGAGGTACGAATTATTTGTGCACTCTTGTTCAGATTGATATTCAGCTCATAAACTAGGTCAATTCATGAACAAGCTTGGTTGAGCTACAGATATAAAAGAGAGGAGGTTAAACAAATGCTACCTGTAAGTTTCCGCTCAAAAAAGCTGGATGATATTTCTCCACTTCAAACTACATTAAACTCGTGTTAGTTGCCATGTATGAAGGTGTGGCTATAAATTCAAATTAGTGTTATTGTGAATACGGGGATGATTAATTACATCAAAAAGATAAGTAGACAAAGAGAAGGTAACCCTAATCAAGATCAAACACAACTATGTTATGCTTGATTAATTTTGAAACATAGTTTAAGTAATATATGATATCCCATTATTCTAGTGTTAATTCATGTTAAGATGAGATTTAAGATCAGAATAACAATCAGTTCGGATCAGGTGGTCAGATACATTTATCAATGATTAATTGTTGAGCGAACATCAATATGTTTTTGAAGAATCACTAAGTTTATCCAAGCAAAGTTGATCATGATATCCACAACTAAACTTTAAAAATGTTTTATTTGATATATGATGTGTAATGTCCATAAACAATGATGTAGAGGTTACCATACTTTTTAGTTGGCTATGTGAATCATTGCTCTATGCTGCTATTCTATCAAGGCTTTTGACTCATGTTTTTAAGTTTCGGCTGAAATCGATATACGTCGACCATTTTGGATCAAAACTGAAGGGTCTGAAACTGTGGAATCTTCTAGAACCAACCTATCCAAACCGCTGTAACATACCACCCACCCACCCACGCTCACACACACACATACACACACACACCACCCTGAGGTTGCTACTCATCGGAATGGTCCGTAGGAATACCAACTTTGCTTTGAGTAAGATCAAATGCTCCTATTTGGTATGGCTACTACTTATTTGCAGATGTCCAACCATCTGCAACCAGTTCCTCTAACCTTATCCTTAGTTGACATGTTCTCTAGCTACCCAGGAATGCAATCATTTCTCATCCATCTTTTCATTATGTTGTCACTCTTGCATCCAAATATCTCATTTCAGTTCTCATTTTTTGAATTGCGTAATGTACACAATAGTTAGTTACTGGTTCTTGAGATATGAAAGATAATATTGAAGATCGAAGTGTGTAATTTTGCCTTTACGATCTATTAGGGCTTCTTTTGAGATAAATGAGCCACTCGTGGATGGGTTCAAGTTTGGGTTGATAGCAAAACCAAGATTGAACATGAGGACTAACCTTGAAATTAAAGTTGATATCTCCAATATGAAAGGTTCAGGATTATATTACCATGGGTCTACAACCTAAGTTCGCGTTCGGCTCAGTCACACCCTGGACAATATGCATGCATGTTGGCACTCTTAGATAATAAGCACATAGTGGTTAACTTGGTTGAAGCATTAAGAAGATGTGGAGCATTTGGGGCGTAATCGTATTTTGATATGGCTAATTGGCAACTAAATACCATATATCACACTTTTGCAACTTTCTAACATGAACTTCCAAAATTTCCAACTTGCTACCATGAATTTCCAAATTTGCAAGTTAATTAAATGATGGGAGGAGTGAGCATTGGTTCAAATCTCAACCTAGGCAGAAATTTAATCAAATGGGAGGGAGTCTTGGTGTTAGTGTCCTATGATAAGGACAGTCATTAATGAATGGCCTTGTATAAAGACAAATTTTATAATACCGTGAACTATTTTGCTTATTTGTAAGTTGATACCATAAACTACTACTTATTATGCAAGTTAATACCAGTTAATAAGTGATAGTTCATGGTATTAACTTGCAAAAAAACGTGATAGTTCATGATATTTACTTGTAAAATAAGCGATTGTTCGCGGTAGCAAGCTTGGAAGTTCATCCTAAAGTTGCAAAGTTTGAGAGTACATGGTAGCAATTTCCAAAAGTTCATGGTATTTACTTACAAATTTAGCTTTATAGTATTCTCAAATGGTTGCATGCAAATCTTGTTTATCCTTGACTGATCTTTTGGTATGTACCAGGTGCAAACCCTCCCTCCAGAATATCTGAAACAAGGAGAAGCAGATACTATAGTGCCTATGTGGCTGGAGGCTCTTACTAATGCCGCATCAGATTATCTTGAGAGTATGACATGCGAAACTGGTAGAAGCAATCGTGGCCACATGCAAGGGAAAGGGGGAAGAACTTTAAAGCGCATTATTAGAGATTTTGCTGATAGCCATCGCAATGTGCCCAACCCAACGTGATGGGAGAATGCACTTCCTCAAATTGTCTTCTTTCTTTTTCTTTTTTTGTGATTTACTGCTCGTCTTCTCACCTAGTTAACGGGAATTTGTACATTGGAGGCCCGCTTCACAGCTCGATCTTGGAAATCTGCAGCTGATTCCAGTGGTATCTTTGTAATAAAACGTACATGTGCCCCAAAGTTATGCTCTGCCCTTCCTATTGTTTGAAGGTGTGCATCACGATTAATTTGAGATATCCTGAAACTTGTACAAAGTTCAATCTTCCTCTGCACAGAGCAAGGTATAGAAGCACTTATAACATGATATATTCTATACCGGCCGGTTCTTGGTAGTCTTAGTGAGATGGTTGAGACCAGGAGGCCGGTAGATTGTAATTTTAGCGCATTCATTGATTATGGCAAAATGCCTTCAATGTATGATTATATAAATGTCATCTTATTCATCATATTCATAGATGTTAATTGGATGAATATATATATATATATATATATATATATATATATATATATATATTTCTTTTGGTATGTAAAAATTGTTTGGGAAGGAGATGTATAGTTCCTCTTTTGACACATCTTGAAAGTATAGATTTAAGATTTGGCTCGTGTTTGTGAACTAGTGTGGATGAGCATTAAGCTATTCTTACATTGCCCAATTGACTCATTAGCATCTCTCCAGGTTCTCTATTTCTATTGCTACTCAAAGATCAAAGAGCAAGACTGTTGGAGTGGGTGGGGTTCCCAACCTATGTGGAGAAGATCCCGGAATGCGACGAGCGCCATCTGTGTGTCAGAGAAGCTCGGGGAGGTGACGTGGCCATTCGGAGACGAAGAAGAAACTCGGGAGCCACATTTTTACATTCTGGAACAGGGAAGGCAGAATTCTGTCCGAATTCTGTCCCCATATAGAATTCTGTCCGAATTCTGCCTCCATACAGAATTCTGTCCGAATTCTGCCTTTTGGTTCCAGAATGTTGCTGGTAGGTTCTGGTTGCCCGACACAGAGTTCTGGCCGAACTCTGTGTCGTCGGGGCTGAGCGGATTTTCAGGGTGATTTCTTACCGTTGGATCATATCTAATGGTTCATATTTTGCTGCGGATTAGGGGAGTCAATATTTGGTTATTCCTAACCCTATTCATCGTAGAACATTGAAGAAAAGAGAGAGAAGGAGGCAAGAGTGCCATTGCAACTTTGGGAGGATTGAAGGTCGTTTTTCGAAGGAGATCGCGTACGGGTAATCTCTATTCGTCGTTCTCGCTCTTCGTAGCCTTGTAATTATTGTTCTTACTTCTGAGTGTTGTGGGGATCCGATTTGGATCGGGAGGAGTTTGTAGAGGGTGTAATTCTTCTATTCCATTAGTGGAGGCTTCTCAGGGTTGGACTCCGATCGTCCCGTGGTTTTTCCCGCAAGGGTTTTCCACGTCAAAAATTCTCTGTGTCTGCGTGGATTGTTTTGTGTGATTGTTTTTGGGTTCGTGCATTGTATCGTTCGGTCCTCTCGCAGGTACTCTCCGGTTTGGGGAAAGGTTTCTGCGCTTCTTTTCCAACATAGTGGTATCAGAGCCTGGTTCTGGAATTCAGAAGGGTGTCAGGAGTTGACAGAAACCAGAGAGGAGAGATGGACGCGAAGCCGGTGCGCATGGTGAATCTTAATGACACAAACTATCATTATTGGCGGAGCAAGATGAAGGATTTGCTGTTTGTCAAGAAGCTGCATCTACCCGTGTTTGCATCCGAGAAGCCCAGTGATAAATCCGAGGAGGACTGGACATTCGAGCATATACAAGTGTGTGGATACATACGGCAGTTTGTGGACGAGAACATGTACAACCACGTTGCCAATATTGAGCACGCGAAGACGTTGTGGGATAAGCTGGAATCCTTGTATGCGAAGACCGGGATAAACAAATTGTTCCTGATCCGAATGATGATGGGTCTGTGATACAAGGATGGGGCGTCTATTTCAGACCACTTGAGTGAGTTCCAGGGCGTGGTTGACCAGCTATCTTCTATGGGAGTCAAGTTCGACGACGAAGTTCAGGGACTATGGCTGCTGTGTACATTGCCAGACTCGTGGGAGACCGTACGAGTATCTATGATCGCTTCTGCTCCAGAGGGCGTGGTTAGTCTGGAGTTTGCCAAGAGCGGGGTGCTGAATGAAGCGATGCGGAGACGTTCTCAGGGCACTTCATCCACATCCCATCACTCAGAGGCACTTGTTTCAGAGAGCCGCGGAAGGGGCAAAAGCAGGGGTCCAGGTGGTGGCAGAGACAAGAGCAGGGGAAAGTCCAAGGGTCGTTACGAGGACTCAGAGTGTTACCATTGTGGTAAGAAGGGCCACATCAAGCGGAACTGTTTCGCTTGGAAGAGAGAGAAGAAGGGCGACAAGGGGAAGCAAGAAGAGAACACTACAGCGGGGGCCTCGATGCATGGAGGCGATTTGATCGTCGTATGTGATGAGGTCATTACTAATCTCGCCTGAGATGACAATTCTTGGCTGGTGGACTCAGGGGCTTCAGCACATGTATCTCATAACAGGGCACTATTTGCCACTTACACGACAGGCGATTGTGGCGTGTTGAAGATGGGCAATGGAGATGTGTCGAAGGCGATTGCCGTTGGAGATGTGCATTTGAGAACGAAGACGGGTGCGGTTCTTGTTCTCAAAGATGTTCATCATGTCCCTGATATCCGTTTCAACCTGGTGTCGGTTGGAAGGTTGGATGACGAGGGATTCTTCAGTCTCATCGGGAATAGTCAGTGGAAGCTTTCCAGGGGTTCGATGGTGATTGCCAGAGGAAGCAAGAAGTCCGATCTCTACTATATGGAGGGGAGCGCACAGGAGGCACAGGAGGTGAACGCAGTCAGTGATGCGTCTACCGAGTTGTGGCACAGGCGGCTCGGCCATATCAGCGAGAAGGGGATGAGCTACTTGGTGAACAGGAAAGTGATTCCAGGGCTCAAGTCTACAAAGTTGGAGAAGTGCACGCACTGTTTAGCTGGGAAGCAAAATAAGGTGTCTTTTCAAAGTCATCCAAGTTCGAGGAAGCCGGCGTTGCTCGAGTTGATTCACTCGGATGTCTACGGTCCTATGAAGGTAAAATCTCTTGGTGGTACTTCTTACTTTGTAACCTTTATTGATGACTGTTCCAGGAAGGTTTGGGTCTATGCCTTAAAGACCAAGGATCAGGTGCTGCCTATTTTCAAGGAGTTTCAGGCCTCTGTTGAAAGGGAGACGGGCAAGAAGTTGTTGTGTGTTCGGTTCGACAATGGCGGCGAATACATCGGTCCCTTTGATGCATACTGCATAGAGCAAGGGATACGACACCAGAAGACTCCGCCCAAGACACCTCAGCTCAATGGTGTAGCGGAGCGCATGAACAGGACACTGATGGAGAGGGTGCGATGTTTGCTATCAGAAGCAAACTTGCCGGACAGTTATTGGGGTGAGGCTCTTCTCACAGCTGCTTATGTTATTAATTTGTCTCCTAGTACTCCTTTGCAGGGTGATGTGCCTGACAAAGTATGGTACGGCAAAGAGCCGTCATACAATCACCTGCGAGTGTTTGGCTGTAAGGCCTTCGTGTATGTACCGAAGGACGAGAGGACCAAACTTGAGCCGAAGACGAGGCGATGCGTTTTGTCGGCTACGGTCGGGATGAGTTTGGCTATAGACTCTACGACCTGGTGGAAAGAAAGCTCTACAGAAGCATGGACGTGGTGTTCGTCGAGGATCAGACCATGACCAACACTCAGGATTCCGAGACGCCTTCTGAGGCTGAGGAATTGCCTGAGTTAGAGTCATTTCGCTTCGAGCAGTTTCCAGAGGACATCGCAGAGGATCCAGTTATGGGGGAGCCGGTACATGGAGTTGCTCCCAACCTTGATCATCAACCTGCTGATGGTGGTCAGGGCGTTCTTCAGGAGGATGAGCATGCCGGAGAGGTAGTTCCTGAGGAAGAGGAGGCTGTCGGTATACAGCTAGCACCAGTAGCTCCACTGAGAAGGAGCGACAGGGATCGTCGACCATCTACGAGATACTCACCAGATGAGTATGTGCTATTGACTGGCGGGGGAGAGCCCGAAAGTTTTGCAGAGGCTATGGAAGACGAACACAGGCAGGAGTGGATGGAGGCTATGCAGGAGGAGATGAGTTCCTTGCACACCAATTCCACTTATGATCTGGTGCGGTTGCCAAAGGGCAAGAAGGCTTTGAAGAATCGATGGGTGTTCAGAGTAAAGTAGACGGATGATGCTACTCGCCCTCGATACAAAACGAGGCTGGTAGTTAAAGGCTACAGTCAGCGGAAAGGCGTAGATTATGATGAGATCTTTTCGCCTGTCGTCAAGCATTCGTCTATTCGGGTGGTGCTAGCATTAGCAGCCAATCTCGACTTGGAGGTCGAGCAGATGGACGTGAAGACGACATTCTTCCACGGTGATCTTGAGGAGGAGTTGTACATGGAGCAGCTAGAGGGATTCTGTGAGAAGGGCAAGTCATATTTGGTCTGCCGGTTGAGGAAGAGCTTGTATGGTCTGAAGCAGGCTCCGAGGCAGTGGTACAGGAAGTTCGAGTCGTTTATGGGGGAGCATGGTTATGCACGGACGACATCGGACCATTGTGTATTTGTGAAGTACTTTGCCGATGATGATTTTATTATTTTATTGCTCTATGTTAATGATATGCTATTAGTGGGTCGGAATGCCACTAGGATAGCGGAGCTGAAGCGCCAACTGGGCGCGGCCTTCTCTATGAAGGATTTGGGCGCAGCGAAGACTATTCTTGGGATGGAGATCAGCCGAGAGAGAGATTCCAAGCTGCTATACTTGTCCCAAAAGAAGTACATTCATCGGGTACTTCAGCGTTTCGGTATGGACGGGTCGAAGAAAGTGAGTTGCCCCCTTGCGGCTCACTTTAAGCTCACTGAGGAGCAGTGTCCATCTACCGAGGACGAAAAGGAAGATATGGAGCGGGTTCCATATGCCTCAGCTGTGGGAAGCCTTATGTATGCCATGGTGTGTACGAGGCCAGATATTGCTCATGCAGTTGGTACGGTTAGCAGGTATCTTTCAAATCCTGGAAGGATACATTGGAGTGCGGTCAAGTGGATTCTACAATATCTTCAGGGCACTGCTGGTTGGAGACTTTCCTTTGGTGGTGACGAGCCGAAGCTGGTTGGGTATACCGACGCTGATATGGCTGGAGATGTAGACACGAGGCGATCGACTTCAGGCTACGTGATGATGTTTGCGGGAGGAGCGGTGTCGTGGCAGTCGCGGTTGCAGAAGTGTGTTTCCTTGTCGACGACAGAGGCAGAGTACATTGCGACGACGGAGGCTTGCAAGGAGTTGCTGTGGATGAAGAAGCTGCTGCAGGAAATGGGACTGAAGCAAGAGCAGTATACTTTGCTTTGCGACAGTCAGAGTGCTATTCACCTTGTGAAGAATCAGACGTTTCATAGCCGGTCCAAACACATCGAGACTCGGTATCATTGGATACGGGATGTGGTTGAGAAGAAGGACCCGGAGCTTGAGAAGGTTCATACAGATGACAATGGAGCTGATATGTTCACGAAAATTCTACCAAGGGAGAAGTTTGAGTACTGTAGGCAGATCGTCGGGATGACGACCTCCTCCACATAGTTGTGAAGGGGGAGATTTGTTGGAGTGGGTAGGGTTCCCAACCTATGTGGAGAAGACCCCGGAGTGCGACGAGCGCCATCTGTGTGTCAGAGAAGCTCGGGGAGGTGACGAGGCCATTCGGAGACGAAGAAGAAACTCGGGAGCCACATTTTTACATTCTGGAACAGGGGAGGCAGAATTCTGCCCGAATTCTGCCCCCATACAGAATTCTGCCCGAATTATGCCTTTTGGTTCCAGAATGTTGCTGGTAGGTTCTGGTTGCCCGTGTCGTCAGGGCTGAGCGAATTTTCAGGGTGATTTCTCACCGTTGGATCATATCTAATGGTCCATATTTTGCTGCGGATTAGGGGAGTTAATAATTGGTTATTCCTAACCCTATTCATAACCCTATTCATCGTAGAACATTGAAGAAAAGAGAGAGAATGAGGCAAGAGTGTCATTGCAACTTCGGGAGAGAAGACGGAGGATTGAAGGTCGTTTTTTCGAAGGAGATCGCGTACGGGTAATCTCTACTCGTCGTTCTCGCTCTTCGTAGCCTTGTAATCATTGTTCTTACTTCTGAGTGTTGTGGGGATCCGATTTGGATCGGGAGGAGTTTGTAGAGGGTGTAATTCTTCTATTCCATTAGTGGAGGCTTCTCAGGGTTGGACTCCGATATTCCCGTGGTTTTTTCCGCAATGATTTTCCACGTCAAAAATTCTCTGTGTCTGCGTGGATTATTGTGTGATTGTTTTTGGGTTCGTGCGTTGTATCGTTCGGTCCTCTCGCAGGTACTCTCCGGTTTGGAGAAAGGTTTCCGCTTCTTTCCCAACACAAGACTTGTTTGGTTGGGAAGGAAGAGCACTATATTTTTTGAAGAATCTCATAAAAAAAACTATTCATTTTCCTCTCTCCATTCCCATATAGGAAACCACATCTCCTTCGTTCCCTCCCTCCACCTATAGGAAATCAATATACCTTTCTCAGGGAGTCCAACGGAAAAAAAAAAAGAAGAAAAAAAAAAAAAAAAAAAATAACCCCACTTCACTTCTACTTCGACCTCTAAAGCCGATTCACATATCCATCCATTGCCATTTCTTTTCCATTTTTCATTCACAACTTTGTTGGTGATTTTCTTTGATTAACCAAACAAGTCAAAAAAAAAAAAAAAAACTTGATCTTTCTCTTTGTTTTGATTTTCTTTGTCTGGATTTTTCTTTTCCCTTCCCCTACTTCCCCACCAACCATTCCATTGATATTGGAGAAGAAAGTAACCTACTTCAAAAGTCAATTGAACTAATTCAATTGAATCATTGTGTTCCAGTGGAAGGACCACCGTCGAACCAGTTGGACCGGTTAACTCTCCGATTTGACTTCATCAATACGAGAGGTTGGGCACATACATTGTGTGTTCAATTTGCAGTAAAATAAAAATATGCATTGAGACGGTTGTAGATTAGTATGAAATTTTTAGTTGATAGGTGAGTAAATAATTTTTTTCAACCCTAAATAATGATAATGCATAGCCAAAAAAAATCTCGTATTTGGATTATATATTAGTATAGATCATAATTGTTTAAGATTATTTTTAACAATTTCGGTTTAAAAATCTTAATTCAAATAAAAATACATTTACACAAGCAAATACATTGTATTTATACATTCTAAATTGAGCATGCAAATAAATGCATACAACCTATGGTTTTACATATTTATACACATGGCAATCCTAATTCAAATGAACAAAATAAATTTATTACAGACAAGTTCATTCTATGCATAGTTATACATTCCTAGTTTAAAATTCACACATATATATATATATATATATA
>JANAVB010005999.1:3104882-3298055 GCA_029216955.1 Iris pallida | reverse complement strand
CTTTTCATAAACATAAGATCCATCATCTATCTTCAACTTCAACATCTTTGTTCCAAAATATATTTTTTACATCTAACATCTCCTTTTAGAGAAAGATGGAGGAGGTGAAGGAGAGAGAAATTTGTGTGCATGTTATGGCCAAGTAACATCTGAAGATTGTTCTATTAGAGTGACCTGTGGTCGAGAGGTTATAAACTTGATACACAGCCTTTTGGAAGAAGAAGGGCAATAAATTGGGCAGATAATTGAGATACTTGTTCGTATATGTTGGTTAGATACTTTCTAGGAACACCATTAGGATTCATGGAAGTTGTATTTTTCACCTTCAACCATTGTTTATAAAGTTGAGTGTCTATGTTGATAGAAACTCTATGTCTAATATACAATAGTTAGCCTAATTTTATCTGAGATGTACTTGATTCCATTAGGATTCATGGAAGTTGTATTGAGATATTGCTTATTTTTTCTATTTAATAGAAGTTAATTATTGATGATTTGTCTTTAGTAGTAGATTAAGCATGTAGTTAAAGGTTGGATATTTCATTATGTAGTTTCTTTAGTAGAAGAAGGAACAATTAATCGGTCACTTGCACCTTATCTACTAGATAATGTGTTACAGACTTTCAGCAGAAATGGATGAAGGCATGGATCAACATTGCAACCATTTTATGAACTGTATATATCTTTACAGCGGTTATTGCATATTTCTAAATAATTAATTTTTAGAAATATATCTTTACAGAGATTGAAAATTTGTATTGATGACGAAGTCACCACATATATGTACTTTGGATCTTGGTTGGCTCTCGCATAGCGGGTTTGTTGTTTTCGCTAGCTTTGTGAGAATTCAGTCAAAATTTCTAATGCAAGGTGTGTATTTTCCCTATATTTATAGAAGAGGTGAAAACTATAAAATTTTTGGCAACTATACTACCTTTTGTGAGTGTTAGTCCATCCTTGTTGATTGGTGTGTATATATTTTTATATATCAAGCCATTATATTTTAGATTTTCAATTGTACGATTAAACCGTTTTCAAAATGATATAAAATCTTACTAATATTCATATTTTTTGTTTGTTAGGTTGATTGTTTGAGAGAGGATATAATTTTTTGCTATCATGTCAAGAGCGATTCCAAAAGGGTGGATAAAAATTCCACATAGAAATAAGTCTGAGTACAAAGAAGGGGTTCAATTTTTTATGGAATTTGCAATGAAGCACTCACTCCCCGGACTTACAACATGTAGTTGCCCCTGTAAAATATGCAAAAATGCAAAAAGAGCTTCTTTTGAAGAAGTTAGAAGGCATTTGATCATTAATGGTATGCTTCCGACATATGATGTTTGGTTTCTTCATGGGAAAAAGCCGGGCATGGATATGACAGTAGGTCCTAAACAACAATTTGTTGAAGAGGATCATACCCATAATCAAGTTCTAATTGAAGATACAGGGCATCGATATGACGGGAATGCGTTGGAGATCCTGGTTGATGATGCTTATGGTGTACACAATGAGGCTCCTATTGGTGAAGGTGGTGGTGCGAATAATTCTCAAGCAGATACAGTGCTTGAAACTTCTTTTGCTTATGGTCTTGACCATGTCGACAAGTATTATAAATATAAGAGAATTGCAAGTGAGAAATTATATCGTGGTTGTGAAGATGGACACACAACTTTATATGTAATTATAGAGTTGCATAACTTAAAGAAGAAGTACAATTGGTCGGGAAATAGTATGACAGGATTGTTGAAGTATTTGACTGAATGGCTTGCTAAGGGGAATATACTCCCTCACAAGTATCCCATAATGAAGCAAATGATGAGAGATTTAGGAATGAAGGCAAAGTGCATCCATGCATGCGAAAATAATTGTATGTTGTATTGGAAGGAGTATACAGATGCAACTTCGTGCCCTCAATGCCAAACGCCTTGATTTAAAGTTAAAGAAAAAATGAAGCCCGGAAAGGTTAGGAAGGAATCAAAAGAACCGAGAAAAGTTTTGAGGCACTTTCCTATGATTCCAAGATTGAAGAGATTGTACAGAATACCATGGATTGTTAAATAAATGCAATGGCACAAGGAAGTAGAGCCTTCATGGGACTTAATACGACATCCTTGTGATTCAGCAGAATGGAGAACACTTAAATGCAGGTGGCCGGAGTTTGCTGATGAGGGACGGAACGTTTGGCTTGGTATAGCAACCGATGGATTCAATCCACATGGTATTCTATCTGTTAATTACAGTTGTTGGCCTGTTTATGTTATTCCATACAATTTGCCGCCTTCATTATGCATGAAATCACAGTTCCAGATAATGTTCTTATTAATTCCTGGGCCCAAAGCACCAAGTCAATATATTGATGTTTTCTTGCAACCCCTTATAGATGAGCTGAAACAACTTTGGGAAGGAGTGTCTGCATTTGACATGGACAGACGACATACTTTTACTTTGGAATAAAGAATTGTTAAAAAAATTCTTTTCTATTTATATTTTATTCAGTTTAGATGATTTTCAGTTTTTATCGTTTGACTTTGGAAACTACGTCCCGTGGTAACACTAAAGAGGCCGAAGTAGTGATATAATCCAAATTCATTGATTGGTTGCACAAAAAGGTGTGTATTTAAATTGTAATATATGTCTCATTTACTTGATGTGGTCCTAGTTAATTGCGATTACTTTATTGCTTTACTAGTTAATTGAAGAACAATGTATGGATGGAGAGCTCTGGCGATACATTAGTGGACCAAGTCGGCAAGCCAAAGCATATATTAAGTACAGGGTCAATGGCTACATCTTTTCTCCCCTGAGTTACGACGACAAGGTTGCAACACAAGATAGCGACGTTTGCATGGATGCAATCACCACATTCAGGGCAAGTTCAAAAGACCAAAACCTTAAGGATGATGATACTACTTGGTATGGGATCATCAAAGAGATAATAGAGGTTGATTATTACGACTTTCACCATGTTGTGTTTTATTGTGATTGGGTGAATGTTGGAGATAAGACTAATGGTTGTAAGTTATGCCCAAACTCTAACTTGTTGATGGTGAATTTAAAAAAGTTGAAGAGCACTGATGGAGAGTATGATGAGCCAGCAATTCTTGCATTTGAAGCAAGTCAGGTTTTTTATGTAACAGACTTTCAAAATCCTGATTGGTCGGTTGTTCTTCGTTCTCCAAAGCGAATGACTGATGAGGTTGATGGGCTGAATATACCAGAAAATTTCCAATCCTGTATTATGGAACAACCTCACTTGGCTCCACTATTAAAATGCATTGGGAAAAATGAATATAATACAAGTTTGTTGCTATTTTTGGCATTAATTGACTTTTGTTTCCAGACTTTATTGTACAACTGACTGAGTTATATCTATATTACTCTCTTATTGTTCATGTACCATATTAAACTGTTTTATTTGCAACCTGGAAGGGAATGATGTTTCATCATTAGAGTAAAACTGAACCCTTGCAACCTGGAAGGGAATGACATTTCCACCTATACCTATCTTTATACGATATTAACTAAACTTCTTGTTACTTATTTGCTAAGAAGTTATATGATAGGAAAAGTTGATCTAAAGTATTATCTCTGCCTGGATGATCCCTCCTTTGACTAAAACTGAACCCTTGTTATTGGCTGCTTCAATCTTGGTTTCTGCAAGTACTCTCCCAAGTGTCGTCGTGAACATTCTTTTGAAGAGGAGCAATGGAACCAAGAAAGGTGAAATCAGGTATTTATCCTGTCGCAGATGAGGGAGTGGGTTGTTGTGGAGTCCTCTTCACATTGCATCTCTCATATGAGCACTGATATTTCCTGTTGTCCACTTTATCTTTGCAAAACCTGACTTCCATTTACTGTGCAAGGGAGAAATGTAGGAATGAGGGAAGTGTGTCCTGCACAGGCTAGGGGCTTGCCTGTACATGATGCACAGGTAGGGGTGTGATTACTTAGGAAATTAGAGTGTGTAGGAACTTTAGTTGACAATGCAGTAGGGGAAGAATCGAAGGGTGTATCATATAGGCTCAGGTGTACCAAGAATGGTGCACCATGTTTCCGTTTCTGTTTCCAGAATGTTTTAGATGAGTTTACAAGAGTTATTTGGTTGAGAATGAAATGTAAAGATGCTCGTTTGAGACATACAAGAGTGACTTAACAACAGAGATTAAAACTACTAGGGTTTTGCCTTTTATCTTTAAGAAGAAATTAATTTAGTAATATGATACTATTGATTCAGAAAAGATCTTTACGATTTTACATTTAGATGATAATGTCCTATTAATATTAGAAAGTAGAAGATATGTGATGGGGAACAACTTAAATTTTCGGTTATTTTGGTTTTTTAGTTTGGGTCTTCGTCCCGCGTCTATATGTCTACGTCCAAAAAAACATATAGGATATTTTAGTCTCATTTACTCGGTAATTGTTTCGTAAAACCTTGTAGCCAATTTTGGTTGCTAGAAAGAGTTAGGTCCGACTTTACATCTCTAGTGAAGTAAGAAAAACAGAACTCCCATCTTCTGCAGCAAAAGAGATGAAAATCTGCCAGGTACATCTAATTTACGATGTATATGCAAGTAATTACCATGTACATCTAAAAGCTTACAATATATATGTGGAAGTAACATTAAGAACCAGCCCCTAATGCTATGTTTTCACTTCATGCTTCTGTGCATCAAATATTCGAGGACAATGACCCATGTTCTAGCTAACATGCATATATTCCACAATAAGCGAAAGGAATTGTAGTAGACGACATTTAAACAGTTTCCATATTTGAGAAAATTAAGTTATGTTAAAAGATTATTTACCTTCCAGCAAAATTAATTGTTCTTTCCCTGTTGGAAGACTCGATCGCTACAAGTAATAATATGATTATATTGGGCAACCTCGCAGCACCTGCGTAGAATCATAGGGGTGATAAGAAGCAACATAAATGTTGAAGTAAAGCTCTTAGACATAAGTCTCCTGCTCAGCAGAACCAATGAGGCAAATGCTTCCCTAGCTTACGTATATCGTCTTGCCATTTACACATAGATGACATAATACAAATTCCTGCTAGTTCATTATCCAGCTATGATTTTCCTCCATCTTCCTTAACTATATTCATCCTATCTATTTAAATTTCACCCTGTGATTAGTGCTGTCTTTCATATGAATGATCCATGTATTATTTATTTGCGAGAGAGTGACAAAATCATGTAGACTTATATGGAAATATAATACTTGAAGTTCATGATGAGAATTACATAATAGAAAACACGACATGCAATACTTATGATGTATGAAAATAATTGTTGCAGAGATGCCATTACCAGCAGCTAGCCGATGCTTCAAACCCTTCAAAACTGTTAATACATGTACCTGACAGTTGAAAAGATGACTTAGTGGTTTGGGCAAAGAAAAACATTTTACAGTCAAACATGGTTATATACATGTTGTTAAGTCACTCTTGTTTCTGTTTCCAGAATGACTTTATTTTTCCTTTCTAACAGTTATTTGGTTGAGTTGTATTATTTTTCGCAAACAAACATCATAGGCTTCTGATTCTCAGTCCTCGATTTCTCAGAAAAGTGTCCACATATGTTCCTATAAGTTCTGTTAGATTTACTGGTATGAACATTCCTGACTACACCTTATCATATGCCTTTCCAGAATCAAGTAGATACGATACGGTAAGGACACGGCGACATGGGATTCTTTATGGTCTTAAGCTGTCAGGTTGTTGAAGTGCACTTAAGAATTTGAGGTGCAATCCAATAAGTGATTGTGGATTAGGTATATGTATCATTTGAGTGTATCTCAGGAAATCAAACTAAAGTCTGCCACTTGGAGTAAAAGAAGGGCACATCTAATTGTTCCTGTGAGTAAAGCCTTTTGACCTCTTCTTTTTACATGTTCTATTTTTTGGAGTGTCTGTGTGTCGTGTCTGACAAGAGGCGGCATGAACACAACATCAAATCCGGAGCGTCTTTGCTTCTTGTTTTTGCAATGAGGAAGAGTCTATATGGTAGTACCTGGAGATAATTTCCCTTTTTCCTTGCTCATGGTTCATACTACTTGAAATTCATAATTTCCAAATTGTGGTTTAGCATAGCCAGCACATGATGTGTTAACATGACAAACTAGAATTTGTCTTTTGAATCTTTCTCTATAGTTCCATTTATTTCTACTTCCTGTTAACATGAAGTGGGCATTGCCAATACCATTTTATCATGCACTTCCAAGTTCCAATGTCACCTAGAACTTCCTTAAATACAGCTCAACAATTAGAATCAGGTTATCTATGTTTATAGTGTCATATATATTATGTAGTTTCCATGTTACCAGTGATTATAGTGTCATATATATTATGCTTGTTTGATATTCTGAGTCAATGAGCCTCCTCTTATGCATCATACTACCTGTAGTATTGTTACTCTCCTTGTATGCTACCTCTTCATTTTGATATTGTTATTGCTCTAATGTGTTGATGAGTGTAGAATGTCATCCAATCCTAGTGGAACACAAGCCTCCCATCCATCAAAAGACAAGATACTTGCTCCATATTGAAGCAAATGGTGTAATTAGAGGTAAAGACGAAACAAAATGGAGTAGTAGATGTGGAAAATATATTCGAGCTCACATCCCAATTGGTTATGATGACTGGAGGAATGTGGATAAGGTGTACACTGACGCTCTTTGGAATTCGTTGATGGTAAATCACTCTTTTGTTTTACTTCTTTACATATATTTTGAGCATTTTATATAATTATTTCAGCTACTTAAAGGATGCCTTATATGCTTTATTATTGTTGTGGCAGACGGAGTTTGAATTCAATATTGATCCCATCCTTGCTCGACCACTATTGGAAGCAAAATTTCCATAATTTTTAAGGACAATGAAGTATCACCTACGAGCCACAATCAAGAACAAAGAAGGCATATACTTACCGAAACCTCTAGCACTAGCTCAATGTCCTGATGATATTGATAAAATCTGGTGGGAGAAGTTTATCGGGAACGAGTACACTCCAAAGAAGATTGAGCAATGCAAGAAGAATGCTGAAAACAAGGCCCAATGTAAAATCTCCCATGCTCTTGGAAGGAAAAGCTATAAAAGAGTATACGAAGAATTGGTGTGTATTATACCATAATTTTACTCCAAAAAAGATTGATATTGTTATTTCCCATGCTCTTGGAAGTACTGTTTTTAATTCCTACTTGTACTTGTAGGAGGAAGAACATCCTGCGGAGGGTGTTACACGGTCAGAAGCGTGGAAGAGAGCCCACAAAAGTAAGGCTACTGGAAATGTGCTTCCATGTGCATTGGAAAAATATATAAGTACAAAATGAGATTCTATTTGTATAAAATAAGGCTTTCATATATGTTATCGTTCTATTTGTGTTTAGAAGGATATGTTGATCAGGAATAGCATGTTACTTTATTAGTTTTAAATATCAGTTTTTTATATCAGCTTTTCAAATCTTTTTAGCCTCCTTAAACTCATATTTTTCTTATAACATGTCAAATCATAGAATGAATTAGAAGCAGCAGAAAAGAGGCAAAAAGAAGCTGCAAGTACGAGTGGTCATGGTGGTGTGTCAAGCCTAGAAGACCTTGAGACTGACCCTATTGTTGAAGTTTTTGGAGTTGATAAAAAAAGTCGTTGTCGTGCAGTTAGCTCCACATCCTCGGTGAAGCAAGTAAAAATTAGACAAGCAGCAAAGGTAATAGCCAGCAAAAATATCATTCCAGAGGTTCTTCAAAGGTTGGATATTGTTGAGGTTATGTTACGGGAATTGCTCACGCGTGGCGACGCTACACATCAACCCCAAAATCCAATTTTTTTCTTCTAGCACGCCCGAGACAGAAGGGGCGTCTAACTCCGTGCATATCAGTTAAACTACAGGAAATTTGAATCCTGTTTTGAATACCGTCGGTCGTGTCCCTAGTAACAACAATACTAGTCCTGTTGTCCATGGTAACAAAAATAATGGCCATGTTATCCATGATAACAATGATGGACCGGCTCCTGGAGGAAAACAAAATGTTATTTTACTTGGATGGGAACGAGAGGATGTAGCCAAGGGATTTATAGCATCTCACACTACCTGTCATGGAAGAAAAGTGCAAGATGATGAGAAAATCGTTAATGTGTCCGAGGTGATAAAGCCAGAAGCAACAGTTTATGATCGTCCATAAGATGGAATATCTTTTCTTTGTGAAATAGCTGATAGAGATTTTCTTGTTTAGGGAGCCAAACGGCTCCGATATTTGTAACAACAGGTATATATGTACAAACGATAAGTATGTGTTGATAGTAAAGTGTTTATGTGATTATATTGATCTTGAGCTTCCTTTATGCAGTATGGAGCGCTTCGGAGGAAGGTTGGTGGTGTACTTTTGGAGGTACGCTCAATTTGATGAGAAAATATATTTCATTGTTAATGCATGGCCCATGGTGATAGCTAGTTTGATCCATTTATTGTATAGAGTATACTTTTGAAGGGAGTTAGCTAGCTAGGTATCTCCTCTTGCTGCTGTGCACTGTCATGTTGATCAGTCCCATTAGTTGATGTATTCATAGCTTGTTCAGTCTTAACCATCTGTCCATCTGTCCAGAGAATGGTTCAGTCCAATACCTCTTGTAATGTTAAGTATCTATCTAAAGAGTTGCCCTGCATATTCCTTGTCCATTGTCATGTCCCCTACCATTCCTTAGTTCAGTTCTTTTGTTAGTCAGTCCCCCTATTGAACTCTAGATTTCTTCTTTTACATGCTTTTACAATCTTACTATGCTTTTTATATTCTTGTTGATTCGTGTTTTACTTTTAATTTTCTTTGTCGAATTGACTAAAAAAAGAGGCCCAGATGTAGGTATTGGTAAGTATTGGATCGGGACATGCCAAATCGTATCGTTAACGGCCGATACTGCAACTGTGCTTTAAACAACCTATTTATTTGGCCCAAGATTCAGGCCCAAGTGAAATGAAACACGAATAGAATATAATAAGAGGGAAATATCCAAGTGTCCTCTAATCTCATACTCTTGCAGAAAATGAACACAAGTCAACTGCAGAGAAATTTTAGGATTTTAAGCAACTTTGCACATGCCTCGTACCACTTCTGTTGCTTGGTCGTACACTGGCACAGATAGTATCAAAATGTTAGAAGATGAACATGAATGGATGTTGAAGAGAGCATTATCCAGGCAGGGGACAAATGACTATAAAAATATTCTCCATGTTCTCAGTACATCTATAGTACATGAACACATTCTGATGATCCCCTGACTTGTGGATATCTTCAATTAAGCATAGGAGTTGTGCCGTTAGAAAATTAGGCTTTGTTTGGTTGGTAGGGAGTTGCACAGAAACCTTTTCTTTTTTAATATTTCATTTGTTTAATTGCTTTGTTACAAGAAAAAGGAAAAGAAAAGAAAAGAAAAGAAAAAGATATTTCTCTCTCCCAAGGGACTGGAAAAAATGTGAGACAAATTTATGGGGAATTCCCTGTAACTTAGTTACTTGGTAAGCACCAAGATTGCAGTCATGAACTATAGCTGATAATAGTTGATTCAGACAAATGCTGATTCCATTAAAAATTTACCAGCAAATTCAAATTTTAGTTTGAATTTTATATAATGATAACTATATTATTACGTTAATATTGATCAAAGAAAAACTAAAAAGAAATGTACACTTTACCTATTCATTATTATTAAGTTAATATTGATTAAAAGGTAAACTGAAAAGAAATATATTTTGATTATGAACATCTTATTACTTCCAGTTTTTAGTTTGATAATAGTTGATAACTGCTGGGCTGACTATTTATTGTTCGAATTATACAGCTTAATGTACTCCAAAATATTTTATTTTTATGATGGTTTTCACATAATTCCAATACAGTTTCACTATTTTTGTACATTTTAAATTTTTATTCAAAACTTTAATATTGGAGAAAGCTTAATGCCTCCTTGCAGCACCTAAGGCTGCATAGGCCCTTTGTCCCCTCCAAGCGACCTAGCTGTAGCTTGACTCGCTTCTGTTATCTGTATAGGGTAAAATCAGTAAGCTGACATAAGGAGGGTTTCTGTTATGTCACTTTGGATTGCAGTTTTGCCGTTCAAGGATCTGAAATCATATTTCTCATCGACCCTGGCATTTTATATAGCATTGTATTCTTCTTCTTCCACATAGATGGTTAATGTCATTGTAGAGGTACTTTTCTGGTCAGTGTTTTAATAATGTTTCTATTTTTTAAAGTGAATTAATTATCTATCACATTTTCTTTGCTGAACCAGTCTGAAAGCAATTTAGTGTTTTTCCCCATCAATCCCTACTTTGTTTTTCCTGTTTGTTTGGTGATTGAAATGCATTTTCTTGTTTTCCACTAGTTTTTTTTTCAGTCTGTGATTTTGTGTACAATTATGTGCAGCCGATTTCCTAAGATTTTTCTTTGAGTATTTCATTAGTGTTTCTTGATTGTACTAGTATTTCTAGCTCCAAGGTACTAACTGGCATTATGGCCATTTTAAGTTGTTCTTTCTCAACAATGACAAGATCTACAGTGAGTTATAAATACACTACCGATAATATTTTGTCTGCAATTGAACTCTTCATTACTTGACTGAGAACTTTGGATACATGATTTTCTTTCTGCTTTCTGCATATTGTTTGCCTCAATATGTTGATCTTTCTCTTGGTCCATGTCCCTTCATTTTCATTGTTACTTTCAGGAGTACTTCAGGTTATAAAATTCTATTAAGCAACTGTTTTTCCTTAAACTTCTTTACTAGTTTGTATGCTTTTATTTGATACTTCTTTTACTCTTACATGTAGGAATATGTACAGTTTTAGCATGGATGCAAGCACTTTCATTCTTCCTCAAGAGAGCCTCGTCTTGATTATACAAAAACACAAGTTTGAAATGTTTTGTGGTTTGCTTCATGCATCTAGAGCCTTGTTTTATTGTCATTGAAACCAACAATGGAATGTTTCTTTATTAAAATATTAATGTATGGATGCTATTGAACATCATGTGGTTTAGTTGCTTATTAATCAAATATTATGTGGTTTAATTACTAATTTGAATGGTTGAATTGTTATTCGAAATTATGTGGTTTTGTTTCTAGTTTGGAATGGTTGAATTGTTATTGCAAATTATATGGTTTAGTTACTTGCTCGGAATTGTTATTGAAAATTTCGTGGTTTAGTTATTGGTTTGGAATGGTTGAATTATTATGAAAGTAAAATATTATGAAATTGGATATGTGTTGTTTATTGTTTAGTTACCAGTTGAATGTAATTTTTTTAATTTAAATAGTCCAATTGTAATGGTTATAACTGTGACAATTAGTGGAGAATAGTAATGAAAAAAATTAATGTAGTCACAGTAAAAACTGTGACAAAACAAACTAACTGCCACATTAATAACTGTGACAAATGGAATATTGGTCACGGCTATAACCGTCACAGAAATGGACTTCTCTCACGGTTATAACCGTGACCAAAACATAATCTTGTCACGGTTATAACCGTGACCAAAACATAATATTGTCACGGTTATAACCGTTACCAAAACAAATATTTGTCACGATTATTACCGTGACTAAATATTAACCACGCCTCACTAGTAACGGTTATTACCGTGACGAAAAATAATTATCACGGTAATAATCGTGGGTAATCGCCTATTATGGTGTAGTGTATTGGACTGGAAGACACCGTTGGAGATGCTTACTGGTTCAACCACGTACACTGTTCTACCGAAAGTATTTGGGTGTGTATGTTTTGTCCAAAATAATAGGCCAGGAGTTGACAAACTGGATCCTAGAGCAGTTAAGTGTGTATTTGTCGGATACATAGCGACTCAAAAGGGATACGCATGTTGGAGCCCAGTTGAGCGGAAGATGTTTGTAAGCATGGACGTTACATTCAGAGAACTGAAACCATATTACGGTTCGGATGACGGTTCCGCGTTTGGTGACACACCTAACACAGAGGGTGTTAGATGTGAGGGGAAGAAAATAAGCCCATCTGTGGTAGTCGGATCGATCCCATGCCCGGTCGTGGAAAACTGGACGAAAGGGGGAGAAAGCAATGACTCCGATACAGAAGATGAAGAAGATACATATGTTAAACAGGGGGAGCAACAGACAATGGAAAAGGAGCTCCAAGTCTACAGAAGGAGACATCAGAAGTCTAGTACTGTGCCTGTACCGTGTCCTGTGCCTACTGTATCAAGTCCCTTGTCTACTCCTGCTCCAACTCTTGAAGATGTTGCTCCCGCACTGAATCAATCTGATTCTGATGCAGTTCTCTCTGACTCTGATGGTATGATCTCTCCACCACCTATTGCTCCCTTAAGGAAATCTTCTCACATCAATGCGGGTAAGGCTCCTAGTCATTTTGATGATTATGAACATGATATTGCCAACTACCTGTCTTATTCTAATATTTTTCGAATTATCGAGCCTTCATTGAATCATTAGACTCTACTTCGTTGCCAAAATGTTGGCAAGAAGCAAAGAAAGATCCAAGGTGGAAAGCTGCTATGATGGAAGAACTTGAGGCACTGGAAAAAAATAAGACGTGGGAGCTGGTTCCATTGCCCAAAGGAAAGAAAACTGTGGGATGCAAATGGGTGTACACAGTAAAGGACACGTCAGAAGGAAAAGTGGAACGATACAAGGCAAGGTTGGTTGCAAAAGGATACACACAATCATATGGCATCGACTATGATGAGACGTTTGCTCCAGTAGCGAAAATGAGCACCGTAAGAACTCTGGTCTCCATTGCAGCAAACTATGGGTGGAAGCTATACCAGTTATATGTGAAGAATGCCTTTCTCCATGGGGACCTACAAGAAGAAGTGTACATGAAACTCCCGCCAGGGTGCTACGCTACAGAATCAGACGGAGGGACGTCGCATGGAAAAGTGTACAAACTAAAAAAGTCACTATATGGACTCAAGCAATCTCCTCGAGCCTGGTTTGTCAGATTCAGAAAGGCTGTTACAGGCATGGAATACCATCAAGCAAATACAGATCATACGGTCTTTCTTCAGCATGCAAGAGGCCACATCACTATACTTGCTGTATACGTGGATGATATAGTAATCACAGGTAATGATGAAGTCGAGATCGCTAAGCTGAAGTCAAAACTCGCGAAGGAGTTTGAGGTGAAGGATTTAGGAGCGATGAGGTACTTTCTAGGTATCGAGGTATCTGAAGGCAAACAAGAAATTATTCTCTCACAGAGAAAATATGTACTAGATCTGCTGAAGGAGACAGGGATGCTGGGATACAAAGCAGCAGTCACTCCAATTGACCAGAAGTACAAGTTGGACGAAAAAGCAGGAGAGCCAGTTGATCGTGAAAGATATTAACGACTTGTAGGGAGATTGATTTATTTGGGGCACACTCGCCCTGATATCTCATTTGCAGTGAGTGTAGTAAGTCGCTACATGCATGATCCAAGAACGGATCATATGGATGCAGTGTTTCAGATCTTGAGATATCTGAAAGGGACGACGGGGAAAGGGCTATGGTTCAAGAAGAATGGATGTATAGAAGTTGAGGGATACTGCGATACAGACTGGGTGAGCTGCATAGACGATATAAGGTCTACCACGGGATATTGTATCTTTGTAGGGAAAAACTTGATCTCATGGAGAAGCAAGAAACAGTCAGTGGTAGCACGGTCTACAGATGAAGCAGAATACAGAGCAATGGCTTTAGGAGTGTCAGAGTTGTTGTGGGTGAAAGCGTTGCTGACAGAGTTGAAGCTGGACAAGAGAGCACCGCTACGTCTTCTGAGCGATAGTCAAGCTGCAATAAGTATAGCTAACAATCCAGTTCAGCCACGACAGAATGAAGCACATCGAGATCGATCGATTCTTCATCAAAGAAAAGCTGGAACAAGGGATACTGAAGATTGATCATGTTCGCTCAGAAGAACAAGTGGCAGACTGTCTGACTAAGGGTCTTAGTTCATTAAGTCTGTCGAAGCTATGTAACAAGATGGGAATGATTAATATCTATCGCCCATCTTGAGGGGGAGTATTGAGAACTAATAAGGGATTTAGTCCCACATTGGAAAATGTAGTATGAAGAGGAGCTAGACTCCCTATAAGTAGTGGAGTAGCCCATCAATAAAATACAACAACAATTATTCTCTACAATAATGTTAGGTGTACTTGTGCTAACTTTGCTAGTTCTTCAGCTCTCTTATTCTTTCTTGAGGAGCCATGGGGCCAACAGTACCTCTCACCAGACTTGAGGGGAAGAATGTTGGGGTCCATCCTCAATTCGAGGTGTCTCGAAGGCAATCTGGGCATCATAGCATCGTCAGGAGAGCAGGCAGGAGTTCTATTGAGAACAGACCGAGTTCGGTCCAAACCCTTGTCAATCGCGAGCAAAATTTGTTGGCCTCAACCTGACCGAATTCGATCAGTGTTGGTATGTCGGCGAGTAACACTAGTGTGGGCCCCCAAATCAACATACAATGACCGTGTTATCATATTTGGACGTCTAGAATTTGGGTAGGCTATTTTAGGGTTTTCCTAAAACCCTAAATAGGTTTCTCAACCTATATATATAAGTTGAGGGAGGGTGGTTGGCATCGCAAGCACAAGACGGGAGATTCAGGATGCTAGTCCACAGAAAATCTAAGAGAAAGTCTGTACTCTGCTCTTAGGGCTCACCGTTCGAGACAGTCAAAAGAGGAGATCCGTTCGGGGAGTCGTCTACTTAGGGAGATCACTACGGGATAGGGTGACTGATTTTAGTTGTAATCTCTCTCTTTCTTCTTGAGATCGGTGAGGAGATTGAACCTTTGGACAAAGGGTTCAACATATTTGTATTCAGTCTTTTATATTTCATAAAGTTATAATGCTTGGAATTTGTCCATATGACACAGTCACCGGACCATATACTGTATTTGATCTGTCTTGGCACTGTTAGATGTTAGATGTTAGTTCGTTAACTTTATGTTGGTTTGCATTGTTTCCGTGACTGCGCTTCTGCGAACAACATGATGCCCATGGCCAAAGATGGATTAAGGAAGGTTGTCGATGTGGTAATGGAAATGACAGTTGAATTCTGCAATTTTGTCCCTAAGAAGCCAATGTCACTGCCCCTACTCCCAGGTTTGAAACATCATTAACACTGTGTGGAATGGTTGGTGAAATCATCGACCCTATTGAAGTGTGAAGGCTCATTATCGTTGTTCGTGTTTCACTCTGTGATTATGAGGCTTAATTTTTTTTTTTTTTTTCGAAGTTTGTAACTTATGGGAGGACTACCGATGAAGAGTAGCGAGTAGTTACCACATAAAGTACCAATATGTTACACAAGAAACGAGCAACTCCGGATGGCCTAGGTTGAACTTTTGGATCGGTTGTTGATTGAGAACGATGTACTTCAATGGAATGGCCGTTGTAATCCTCTCGTACCACATGCACAAAGGAATCACACCAAGTGAGGGTTTCATCGGTGGAAATTTCTTTGACCCTCAACTTACAACTTAGAAGCCGATATAAAAGTGAAAAGTAGTCCAAAGACGAGAGTTCATACCACGATTTGTGTGCCCTCAGAATTTATTTATAGATACTAGTATATATGCACGTGCCTTACACGTATTTTAATATTTCTTAATTAGTTTAGAAAGACTCTTTAGGAAGATCAAAGGGTAGTCTTCCTAATTACTAAGTTGTCCTTATTAAAATTAATGAACTATTTTTAATTAGTATAAGTATGTAAGGGTATTTTCGGAATTCAAAAGTTTCACCATCTAAGTTTTCCTATTATATTGTAGAATAGATAAGAGAGTGCCATACGTGTAAATAATCATTACTTACCCGTTCTGTCTCTTGACTTTAACCTAGGTTGCTTTCACCCTTTTCGAAGATTTAATAGTTATTAACTTATGATTTATGACATCATGATGACGTCATATAGAAGGGGTTGTGTTGGGCTTGTTCGGCGCATTAGACCGGCGTAATCTGGACTGGAAATCCTCATTTCCAATGCTGACAACATAGCTTTTGTTTACTTTGCATATTTCATCTGGTATAACTGGTGCTCTTTAAGAAACCTCTTTAGTCAAAATATATGCAATGCATGAGATTAGTTATCGCCCCAACTTCAGCAATTGATTTCGGTTAAAATGGAAGTGACAAACCTGATCTAACCTGGGCAGGTTTATAACCGAAACTCCCATCATATATATACTAACCGTATCGATCAAACACTGTGCTTCTGATGATATTGCCACATCATGTAGCACTAGATTAATGCATAAAATGAAAATACAAGTTATAGATACTACTATGGGTACATGTCAAGATATACATGCGTTGATGCAGAACTGACATAGGATGAACATGAAGCCTCTTATACATATTTTTATTTTATATCTATAGGGAATTGTCTGCTGGTGCTAGCAAATATTTGAAAGAATTAACCTCAACGAACATTTGTCTTTGTACTATTGTTATGAGATCCTTCTTTCAATCTAGACTGAGAACACCATCCGTAGAGGTTAGTACTATTTTCAGTAGTCACAGAATCAGCCCAAATATGAAGAAAGAAATCCAAAACCCCCAAAGAACACCAGATAGGGAACCCAGAAGCAGAGGCTCAACAACACTATATATATCCGGCCACTAGATCTCCTGCATGACTGCCAATCTACTGATTGCAATTCATCCCTCCAAATTTAAGATTGAACAATATTTGGTTTCTTTCCACACAGATGTGCCGAAGGAAGTCATGAAAGTGATGAATAATATATGTATCGCTCTATGTTAAGATCTTTAACGTAGCCAAGCACCTGGTAGATGGAGTACTTCCGTATATTAATCTCAGCATAAGGGTGCACTTTCTCGAGCCGGTTTTGCTATTACCTCTTCTCTTTTGAGGCCATGCATGTCAGGAAATAGACTAATCTTCATTTGAATATATACCTTGAATTATGTTCACTTTACTATCTATGCGACATTTTCTTTCACAAGTTGCCAACTTGTGATTGTCAACTTGCAGTCGTTTCACATATCTACTTGCATGCATATCATATGGTGTATTTTATTGTGTATCATATGATTCAGTAATCCTAGAAATTTAAATATCTACTTACAAAATTCAAATAAAAATACATTTTATTTTTTATTTGTCTCATCTTTACCAAGAACCTAGATTATTAAATATGGATACTATCAACCAGCTTATATGTGTTGAATCCAATCAATGATATGTAACAAAATGATCATGATCACATATTGTATCATAAGATACAACATAGCTTAAAGCTTGTTTTTTCTACCGCTTCCATACAATGGACTCCATGAAATTGTTTCCATACAAGATAATCAAAGGATATAAAATTACTAATATACCCCCACTCGCCACTATTTTTTCTTCTTTTTTTTCCTTATTGTTAACCCTAACCAATGATCTTCTTTCACATTCCTCGTCCGAGAACCTTAACCATCATCATCCTCCTCTCTTGTTGTCGACACCGCCTAACTCAACCCCCCACCCCACCCCCACCATAGTAATAACCAAGTTCCAGGCCACCACCCTCCACCATACCAATTGGGGTTTAGGGTTATGGTTTGGGTGTTGAATGGATGCAACTCTTTTGATCCTAGGAGTAGGTTTATGGGCATGATGGTCTTAATTATGTTAAATTTGAACTTAACAGTAGACCAACTAAGGGTAGCAAAGAAAAATTATTTTGAAAGTTAAACAGTAGTCCTCTGAACAAAAGCGTTAACAGTATTAAAGTAAAAAAATAAGGCAAAACCCCTGGTATTAAGGTGATATTTTAGCCCAGGAAACATAGTAAGATTCAACAGAAGTACTATCCAGACAAAGATGATGGAAGGGAACTTGTCAGATTTTAGCAAAGAGATCTGCAGACAAGCAGTAACCGACTGGTGAGACAGATAGGAAAGGTGGATATTTCCAGGTAAGTGGTGAGGTACCAAGGAGGCATCATCACTCCTTTTATGTAATCCAATCTGTCTGCTTTACCATGAACTTCTCAATCTTCAGACAAACTCAGACTTGGACATGTCCATTATCAGAGATTCAAATCAGACGTGTTGCACCATGTACTCTCGAATGCATAGAAGTAGAAAGTAGGAAAGAAAAAAAGAATTCTGACCACAAGAAATAATATTACATCGAAAAAGGAACTATGATCGAGTTTTCAGATGTACGCAGGCGGTATGCTGAAAATACTCAGGACAGGGAGCAGTATGCATGTCTTGTATCTCCAAGATCATCTTGATAGCGCCGATACTTAACTGCTTATAACAAAACGCCAGGGATTGCATTTCCCCTTCTAGATATCATGTGAATTGAGTATGATTCCAGTCATCTTCTAGCTATCACTGAGTGCAATCAGCTGCTCTACTACGCTGGGGTCGGCCAGTGTACTTATATCTCCAAGCTCATCAAGCTGTCTGGACGCAATTTTTCTCAGGATCCTCCTCATGATCTTTCCGCTCCTTGTTTTAGGGAGTCCAGGGGCCCAATGAATCTTGTCTGGTGCAGCAAACGCACCAATCTGACACAGAAATTTCAAGCTTATGAATTATGTACATTAATGCTTGTGTATTATCAAATATGTCAAACCATCAGAGGATTATACTAGGGATTAAGCTACATAGAGTCCGGCTTGGAAAATGTTTAATACCAAAAGAATGAGGTACAGAGTTACATAACCATTCTCATGTGGCACAAAAGTGGCAACTTTGCAATTTATCAATCAATTTATGTTTATGGTTAGAGTTACTTCACTGGTTTTCAATAATCCCCAACCACCCAATCAAAGGTGGACAAATAAGATTTGTACAGTTGGACAAACAGAATGGCACACACACACATACGCTCCCTTGAGTAATTAAATTTAGTTACACCCACCTAAAAAATGCAATATGGGTCATGCAAAGTTGTGACCCAAATCGAGAATTACAGGTGTTATAATTATATATCATAAAGCTAATGTCTCGAAGATGATCGAGCAAATTGAAAACCCTTTGCTTATGCATCATCTGATGGGTAACTTAAACAGTTTTGAGTGTCTTGAAAACCAATGATTTCTCTTGATGACCGCTTGAATCTTCCAACCCCTCAATCTTCAACCTACTTAAGGTTATATAGATCATATCATATTGGATGGTTTGAATTGAACAGTAAAGGGGCCCCCATGCTTTAGTACTGTCACTGCTTTTATAGGTGGATGTAACTTGCTAGTTACACTCAAGTATTGTAATATATAAACTTTAGAGAGGTAATACCTATGTTGCACAGACATGGATACGACATGGTATGGACACAACGAACGGACATGGCAGCTATTTTGGTGTGTCCTAGTGTATTTTGGAGTGTCCGAGTTGTGTTCATTGTCTGACATGGCACGGTCCACACATTTTTGGAGCGTCCGTTCTTCCTAGGGTAAAATAGAGCTCCCACTTTTGGAGGAAATTTCCCAAATTTAAAGTATTTGCAGGAAAGAATTTAAATTTGATAATCATATTTATCAGCATCTACAGATTCAATTCCCTGTATGACAAACAAGCCAAAAGGATTAGATGAGAAAGACCTTTATGACTTATCAAAGAGTTGTAGATAATTAAAAGAAAAAAAAATCTCCTAGGTAGAACAATCAGCTCATATAGGTACTGTACAATTCATGTGTCAAGTGTAGCAACTAATGAAGTTATATTTTAGGTTGCAGTGTGCAGTAGTATGTCTGTATGTTCGCATGCATATGAAGAGAGAATACAAACAGATTATACCCAAACTCATCTTCTTTAACATGGTATTTATAAGTAGGTTTCTTGATTTGTGCCCAGTCCAATGTAGGCTGCCGCATCTCATTATTTGTCCATACCCCGTTAAATCATATAAGAGTTTTGCTGTAAGAACATCCAAGGGGGATGTATATAACATGAATGATCAGATCTGAAGGGGGCACTATGTCGAACTAAGAGACTTGATCACAAATAATAAGACTTGGAGGCCTATGTCAAAATAGGTAAGGATTTAAGGGACCTCTACCCGAAAATAAGCACTTAGAAAGGCATGATATAGTGAAGCTATAAATATGTGAAAATGCTAAGAATTACATACCTGATTTCGGACTGTTAATATGAGGTTTTTCCGGAGTTCTTCGCTGTAAGGAATACCGTCCACTAGAGTGACAAATGCATATATTCCCTGCCCTTTGACCTGGGACAGAACAAACATGATAGAAAAGCATATAAAAGAAGAAAGCAGAGAAATTGGCAATGTCACAGGTCACGGAAATATAGGATATAAACCTCATGTTCAAAACCAACGACTGCAGCCTCAGCACATTGCGGATGCGAGACCAGTGCAGATTCTACCTCTGCGGTGCCAATACGATGCCCACTGCAGATAGATCCATAATTCATGTATAAGAAGAATAGTTTTCATCAGAAACTTATAGTAATGCAAATTAAATATGCTATGCAGGAATAATGTTTCCGTGAAGATGAATAACTTTAAATATAGATACTAGGAAGAGATGTTCACAGCATACCTGACATTTATGACATCATCAACCCTTCCGGTGAGCCAGTAATAACCATCTTTGTCCCTGAGAAAACTAATAATTATAACAGAATAATGCACAGAATAAAACGGCTTCACAAAGAACAAATACCATATAGGTGTTGGACACATTCAAAAATATGGTGATTGAGAATCCTGAATAGCTAATTTTAGAGAGGGAAGGTGTGAAAATTTTGAAGTAATACCTGCTACAGCCATCGCCAGAGAAATAATAACCTGTAAATGGTTTAAAGTATGTTGTCTCATATCTTTCATGATCACCATAAAGAGTACGAAAGGCCCCAGGCCATGAATTCTTGATACAGAGATAGCCACTGCATTCACCTTCTATCCCATTTCCTTTCTCATCAACTATGACAGGCTGCAAGGTTTAGAAACAAATCATCGTCATCATCCAAACCTTCTCCCATTAGAATAGGGTCGGCTATGAAGCATAAGGAAGCTCCATAAAACCTTCTCCCATTTGACAAGTTTTTGAGCGGATGTCCACCTGACATCAACCCTCTATGTTGGTGCCAAATTCCTAGCCAAGTTAGCTATGAGCATGAGAGGGTCATACCATAAAACCTAGGTGGCTAGTTGGCATATAGGTAGACCTACCTTTTGGATTGCAGTTTATGTTCATACAACCAAGGAGCACCTCCAAGACCACTAGACTATAAAGGGTCTAGATGAAGAGGTAAGACGATATAATTTGCTATAGAGAGTTGCATTCATCTCTATGACACATTATGTCAGAGAGTGAAGGAATGACAATCCCAAAAGAGTTTAGAAAGAAATCTACACTATACATGTCAATATGAATGATAATTACCTGGACTCCAAAGAATGGAAATGTGGCAGAGCCTGGCTTCTGCGGCCAAGCACCAGGAAGGGGAGTAATCTACAAAACAGAGTGCAAAAAGTATGAAGAGATAGTTACCTCTGTTGTTAATATCGTACGATATGCTATATGTATTATAACATACAATAGAAAAGGTTTTTATGTTTGATTGCATAGGTGAATCGGATGAGACAAAATTGTATGATACATTTTTGTATCCTCCGAGATGATGCGTCCAATATAATACATTGATACGATGCATTTTTTTGCTTTTTTTATTTCAATGTTTTTACATTCGCTACTTTCATTGTCTACTTACAGAACTCTTTTCTTCTGCTTTCTTTTTTGTTTTGTTCTATTTCTTTCGGTAGCAGACCCCAAAATTTGGGTTAAAGGCTTTTCTTGTTCTTTTCTTTTGAGTGTTATCAATTGACTGCTTTCTCTAGTATGGACCTTATTGTTGTGTTAAACATGTAACTTTATGGATGTTAAGAATTTATGAGTGGTTGTGTAAGTCATGTTATTGTAGCTTCACTTTTAGTAGAAAACTTAATAATGATTGTCATTGAGATACTTAATGATACTCTTCATTATTGCTTAATGTGGTAAACTTGTACATAAGATGATCCAGCAAACCGAGACATGATTATTATCAAGATTTGACAACGTAGATAGTCATATGGACTGACAAAGAGGAGGAAACTAAAGGGGGAAAACAAGGGTACATCGATTTATTTTGTATCAAAATGCATCTAGTTTGAGAAGTTTTATTTGGAAATCAGCTAGATTGATTTAAGAAGATTTATCTCAAATAAGTAGAACTATGAAGAAAAAGTCGAACGTTAAGAAGTTACCATGAAGCCACCAGTCTCAGTTTGCCACCAGGTGTCTGAGATTGGGCATCGTGAATCCCCAACGACATTATAGAACCACCTAATAGGGAAACAAAATCATGTAGCAATTATTGCAAATTCACATATCAAGAACCATATATAGCTAAGATATGAAAAGGTACTTACTTCCATGCACTTGGATTAATAGGCTCCCCAACACTTCCAAGGACACGTAATGATTTACGAGAGTAACGAGTAACGTACTGCAAAGAACATTGCTAAAGAGATAAGTAAAATTAAATAATATATCTAAAATATATATTACAGGAAAATTAAGCTTTTGTTATCTAACTCATTTTCATACAATAACAAAGAGAAGAAAAGAAATACAATAACAATCGCTCTCATAACCTTTCATCAGTCACAGAAAGATGAAAATTTGACAAACACATGACCGAGCAGGTGATTGATTCAGAGAAGAATTTAAGTTGTTTGACCACCATATGTAGAAGTAGTTATATCAAAAAAGAATGAGTGAATCACCGTCCCATGTGAACAATGCTTTGGGTCGTAAATATAAAAAAGAATACATCTGGAAATGTAGAAGAAAAAATCAACTGATAGAACAAATAATTGAGAGAAAATGGCCATGTTCTAGGATGAGCTTATGCAACATGAAGGCCTACAATTGTGTGAGAAACAATGGAAACAAGAGGAAGACGTAAGTAGATCTGTATACGAGAAGTAACAACAAATTTGAGAGTATGCACATTTAAATGTTCTAGGCTCTGTAGGAGAAAATGCAACAATCCTGAAATTGATCAAAAAAGTTATGCTAAATAATAAGAAAATGTGCAGAAATTTGAATTATTAAGTAAATGCGTATAAAATAAGATTCAAGACAAAGATTTACTCACAAACAAGGGAAAGCCAGGAAGCATCTTAAGATACGAGAGTACATGCCAAGAGATAAAAGATGATTGGAAATGCAAAAGAACTTGATGAACCTCAGATGTATAGGGTTCATATTACCACAAAAATGTTTTTTTGTTGCACTAATTTTGCATCTTCACTTTAAAATGACTTTAATAAACTCTACTATCAACATTATATACAACATTAGAAACTCCTTACCTCATTACCATCACGCATGAGAGAACGAACTAATGTCGGAGCAGTATAGAATATTGTCACCTTATACTTATCAACAATGTCCCAACAACGCCCTGAATCTGGATAATTTGGAGCCTGCAAATTTGTCCATACAAGACACTAAATAGGAATAGATTATAGAAAAATAAAAATAAAAAAGAATCTATACGAAGTTTCTTCCGAGTGTAGAAAGTTTGTTTTGTTACAAGGCAGCTACTCCCAAAATTAAAGCTACTTATTAGAAATGGTACTAAACAGTGATAATCTGCTAATTTACTGAAATTGTGTCAGTGATATTATGCTAAACTGCATGTTACCAAAAATACCATAAGCAATGTACAAATATATAGTGAAAATTTTATTGGAAAAAAATTACCCCTTCAAAAACTATAACACTGGCTCCATTCAAAAGAGGTCCATATGTCACATAGCTGTGCCCAGTGATCCAACCACAATCAGCAGTGCACCTGAGATCAGACGGTGAAAAGAAATGAGACCCTTCACTAGTAACTTTATCAAGGCAACACAGTTATGGATAAGGTTTTGTAACAATCTGAGGCTCCGAGTGAGAAGAATCACCAGCATACCAGTATATATCAGATGGCTTATAGTCAAATGCATATTTGAATGTTGTAGCACTGTATACCATATATCCCCCAGTTGTGTGTAACACGCCCTGCATATATAAGAGTGAATATGCAAAATCTGACACCAAAAGTGTGTTATCTACAATAAAAAAAACTCGGAGAAAGCACCTTAGGTTTTCCTGTGCTTCCACTGGTGTACAAGAGAAACAGTGGATCTTCAGAATCAACCCATTCCACTTCACACTCAGTTGGATATTGGGGAACAACATCCTGAAAGAAACCCCTTCATTTAATGTGAATGGAATGGTAAAACATAGTTCTCTAAGCAGCAAAGATAAAGAACCAAACAAGTATATAAGAGTCCTGTTATTTGTGATACCATGAGTACTCTAACAAACTATAACTCTGAACTATGGAATTAATTACTACAAAGGTTGTATAGCAATATCTTTAGCTAGAAAGCCTCACATTTGGTGTGAAAGTAGTGAAAAATCAATGCACCAACCTGCCACCATATGTCTCGTCCATCCTGGCATTTTGTAGCCTCCCTTTTCATGGCTGATTGGTTTTCACAAGTCAAACACAGACCTGGAAGAGAAAACAATGGAGACAATTGTCTGAGCTCAGTGAAATCAGGGCCAAAATACATAACACAAGGAAAAACTATGTGATACAAGGAAAAATTATGTGGTAGCAAAGATAATGGAAAATCAACAAAAAGTGAATCAATGCTCAGCAATCAAAGAATGCAGAAAGGGAAATCATCAGACCAGATTGGACTTTAGAAATGTGTAGTAGTGATCAATAGGCACAACAATTAAGAGTAATGGGATAAAGATTTTTCTAGATGACACTAGAACCAGAAAGACGAATATGAATTTATGTTGTCGCAATAATAAAGAAGGATAGCGATTTTTATATAAAAAATGACAACGGCTTTAGGTAGGTAGCTGACCCAAATCGTTGGATATAGTTTTGCTGTTGGTGGGTTTGTTCCATGGTGATGGTATCATGGGTAAAAAAATATCATTCTCTCATTTCCATGCATGTAGTTTTGATTATCCTACATATATTGAGAAAGTTAACTTCAATCATCATTTTAATATTAGATTTATAGGCTTTGGAATGAAAAAGAAATAGTACAGGTCTGGTCACAAGTCTTCACATGAAGGCTCTTGTAACTACTAAACAGGGAAAATTGTTAAAACCCAATAGTGAGAGATGACCTAGGAAGCATGGACACTTAAAAAAAATTGGTTCCTAAGTCCATGTTGTGTTGTGACCAGATACGTATTTCACGTGACACGGACACCAAAATAGGGTAGGTAGGATACTCAAAAATGGGTGTGATGTCTGCATGTCCGTAATGTGTCATGCCTCGTGTCGTATTTGTGCCAACGCAACATTGGAGATGTGTAATGGTTCTCTTCTTTCAATAAACATTATCATCCAAGCCTTCTCCCATTGACATGGAGTTGGCTATGAAGCAAAAGAAAGCCCCATCAAAGAATTGTCAAAGTTTTATGACTGGCTGTCGACCTTACATCAACTATCTATTTTGGTGCCGCACATTCCTAGCCAAGGTAAGCTATAATCATGAGTGGGTCATGCAGCATGCCATAAAACCTACACTGCTAGTTGGCAGCAGAAGTACCTTTCATCTATGCAATTTAAGCTCATGCAACCAACGAGCATCCTCCATGTTTCGTTAGAGAAGAGCTAAGATAACGCAAATTGGTATAGGAGATTAAATTCATCTCCATGTCAAGCCAAAGAGACAAAAGGAATGGCAGCCTTATTGCCCTCTTCTTTCATGTTATGGCTAATTTCATCAAGGAAGTTAATTGACGACTGATCAAATACAAGATTAGAACAGATGTAAATGCCAATTTATATGAAGACAAAAATTAATGAACACAGCAAGGAGTTTTTCATGGCAACCTATGATGAACACTTCAAATGTTTCCTTCCAAGCATGAAAATTTAAATAATTAATGAACAAATATGTCAGAAAGATTTAGATTCCTTTGAGTTGGTTATTGGACGTAGAGCTCCAATCATGACAGTCAAAAGATGCAACAAATTTATTAGTTAGAAACTTCGGAAGTTATTGGAGGAGATACCGCACTAGTTTCCATCAATGTTGGCTTACATCAAGGATAGACCTGTCAATGGATAGTCGAAAATTCAAATTCGATCCGATTCCGTATCCGAACTTTCGGATATTTTTTGAAATTTCGGATATCGGATTCGGATATCCGAATATTTTTCGGATATTCTCGTTTTTCGGATACGAATTCGGATATTAAGGTATTCGAATCCGTTAATATCCGATCCGACTTTAAATTGCAAATTTCGGATATCGAATTCGGATATCGGATTCAGATATCCAAAATTTTATATATATTATAGTACAATGTATATGTAATATATATTAATTAATAGAGAAGATTAAAGTATTTTATTCTCAACTGACTTTTACATAAATTAATTATAATATAATTTATATATAATAGTACTATATATTAATTACAATTTACAACAGAAGAAGAAAGGACTCAAATATGTAGAGAAATTGAATTTGGTTTTCGGATATTCAGATAATAACTAAATTTTTAATATTCGGATTTCGGATATTCGGATAATAACTAAATTTTTAATATTTCGGATTTCGGATATTTGAATACTAGCATTCGAATTTTTTTAGCTAATTGGGTCGGATATTATCCGATATCCGTTAAACTAGACGGATACGAATTCGGAGTGTCAGAAGAGACATCCGTTCGGATATCGGATAGGACTCGGATATTACAAAAAAAAAAAATTCGGATACAGATACGGATATTATCCTGTCCGTACCGATAAGCATCCGTTGACACCCCTAATCAAGGATCAACAATCTTCACATTTTTTGCGCTAGTATTGAAAGACATTAGTAGGAATATTCAAGATGAAGTTTCATGGTGCATGCTGTTTGCTCATGATATTGTATTAGGTGATGACACTAGAGAAGAGTAAAACTCTAAAAGAAAATTGTGAGAGAGATTGCTTGGAATCTAGAGGTTTTAAAATTAATAGGACAAAAAAAGAGTATATGGAATGTAACTTCAATTAAAGATCAAAAGAGATGAGGAAGTATTACACCTTGATGGACGAAATAAATAGGGTGATAGATTTTGAAATTTATGATCTATCATTCATCGTGATAAGGATATTGGGAAGGATATTCTCCATAGAATTAAAACAGGGTGTTTGAAATGGAAGAGTGCTTCTAGAGTGTTTCATGATCCCAAGATACCATTGAAATGCAAAGAAAGTTCTATAGGAAAACTATAAGAATAGCCATGCTTTATAGTCAAAGTATTGGGTAATAAAAAAATGAGTCCATTTTTGTTCACTCACCAAAACTTGGATGATGTTCACCATTCCACTCAATGGTTGTCATGTGTCAACCTAAAATCACATTTTCCATTAATATGAGGTGAGAGAAATTAAATTAAAAACAAAAGTGGTTTCATGTTGATACATGACAACCATTTAGTGGAATGGTGAACAGCATCCAAGTTTTGGTGGGTGAACAAAATTGGACTCATAAAAAATAACATGTCCAACAAATGAACCTAGTTGAAACAAGAATGCTAAGATGGATGAGTGGCAATATATTAAACGGTTTTGTTAACATGTGGGCACATGTTAACACATATATAAATGTGCATTTTGTATTGGTACTCCCATCAGCACATTTATCAATACACCTTTCACTTAAAATTTGTATTGATAAATGTAAAATGTGCTTTGATAAATGTGCTGATAGGAGTACCAATACATAATGCACATTTATCAATGTGTTAACATGTGCCCTTAGGGCACATATTAACAAAATCCTATATTAAAAGATAGAATAAGAAACGAGTGTATTCGTAGGAAGTTGGAGGTGACACCAATTGAGGATAAGATTTAAAAAAAAACCATCTAAGGTGGTTCGGACATGTGCAACATAAACTAACAAATACACCTCTTAGAAGGAGCAATAAGATATTAGTCAAATGAGTTGCTAGAAATAGGGTAAGGCCTAAACAAACTTGGAATGTGTCGGCAACAAGATATATGGTTTTTGCTAATCTTACAGCATCATGGTCTTTAACAAAGCTGAATGAGATATATATATATATATATATATATATATATATATATATATATATATATATAAATAAAGGATTCTGCAGAACCAAAAAAAATTGCTATAGAGGCTTTGTTCTGTTTCAAACTTCTCAATTTACATTTTTCTTCTAGGTCCAAGAAAGAGTGATTGCCTTGGTTCAGAAGTCATATATCACATTTTAAATAAGATGTCAACCCAACATATGTTTAAAAGCGTACTTAGAAATGTAATGTGGATGATGGTTTTAGTAAATGCACTACATTGACATTTCGAAAGTAACATAGCAAACACATGGCAAACTTTGACTCACATACCTACGGAAACTCCATTCTTCGCGGACTCTACAAGAGCATTGTCCACGATCTCTTTGAGATGGATGGCCTTGGAGCCCCTACGCACTGCGTTGCAGGTTATTACCACCCTTGGCTTGCAATCCACAATCCTCTGCGCAAGCGACTCTGCAGAAAATCCAGCAAATACAACCTGAAGGAAGAATGTAACCGTTACGCCTCATCCGATAAGGAATCCTAAAAAAAGACAGTATGGGTAGGATTTGATACCGAATGCACCGCACCGATGCGGGCACACGCCAGCATTGTGATCGGCAGCTCCATCAGCATAGGCAGGTAGATCACGACCGCATCCCCCTTCTTCACGCCCACGTGTTTCAAGTAATTGGAAAGCTGCGGCAGCAAAAGGAAACCAAAAAGGAAAAGTTAAAAACAGCTTTTAAAATCTAGAGAGGAAAAAAAGGGGAAAAAGTGTTGGTACCTGGCAAACTTTGTTCAAGAGCTCGGAATAAGTTAGCTTCCCATCCTGGCCGAGCTCGTTGCCTTCCCAATAAATAGCAACCTTGTCGCCGCTGCCGGACTCGATGATCCGGTCCAGCGCGTTGTAGCATATGTTTGTCGTTGCACCTTTGAACCACTGCAAGCACAAACAATGTTGTTGTTGTTGTTTTCCTAAATCATAAATTGAAAGGGAAAAAAAAAAGGAGTGAGTTTTTAGGTGTACGTACCTCGATTTTAATAGGACCTTTACTGACATCGAGATTCTCAGTGTAGACCTCGTGAGCCCACTTGTCCTTCCAGAAGAACTCGGAGGTGGCGATGTCGGACCAGAAGCCGGCCGGGTCCTCGACGGATCTCTTGTACATCTCTTGATACTGACGAGCGTTCGTCGTCAACCAAATAAATGTATTAGCAAACGTCGCTATTTACGAGTAAGTAGTGAAACATGAGAGAGGGAGAGAGTGACTGACTTGCTGTGGGGAGGAGATGAGGGCTTGGGAGGAGAAGTGCGGGCTGGGGAAGACGAGGTCGTGCTCCTCGGAGGCCAGCGACTCGCCGAGGATGACGGCGTTGAGGCTGGAGATGTTCCCGGCGCCGGAAGGGAGCTGGGACATGGAGTCCACGTGACGGAGGTGGTCGGAGCTCGCCACGCTCCGTCTCCGTCCTTCCTCTGCAGATCCCATGGTCTGGAAGAGAGCGTAGAGAATTGGGAAGGAGGTGGTGGAAGACCGGTGGGGTTTGACATAAATAGAAGAAAATGGGTCATCTCTGATTTAATAATAATAATAATAATAATAATAATAATAATAATAATATTATTATTATTATTATTATTATTATTATTATTATTATTGTTGTTGTTGTTTCCATCTTTCTTCTTCTTTTATCTGTATTATTTCTTTATTAGCAGTTGGATCGGATTCCTCTCCTGCCGATTTCCGCTCTCTCTCTCTGCCAGATGTGATGAAACTATGCATTTGACAGATGTGATGAAACTATGTAATCCATTTCCGGAAAAACTACAAATCCCAAAAACTGCGTTTTGTAAGGGTGTGTTTGGTAAAAAAAAAAAAGAAGAAGTAAGATTTAACAAATTTATAGATTTGGAGTTTAATCCACATGATCCTATGTTTGGTTAGTTCATGAATTTGAATTCAAAAATTGGATAATGACTACTTTCTAAATCCAAATATAAGATTTGGAGGTTATCCCAAATCCTCCTCTTCAATACAAATTTGGAAGAAAGAAAGCTGAATTTAGACTATTATTTTTTTTTATAATTTTATTGTTCTATTAAATATATTAGACTATATAAAGTGGTTGAAATTGTTGTATACAATAGAAAAATAACTGAAGAGAAACTCGTTAACGAATCCGAACTGGAACGGAGATACGAGTTGAACATCAATCTTTAGGACTTTTTGTTAGTACGGTTTACGTTTAGGCCTCGTTTGGTTCGCGGTAAGGATGGGAAAAGAAAGTAAACCGATTCTTTGTATTTGTCTTTCTCTTTCTCTTTGTATTTGTCTTTGTCTTTGTCTTTGTCTTTTCCTTTCCTTTGAAAAATTCTAATTCCAATCAATTTGCTTTTCAGTTTTTGGAAATGTAAAACAAAATTTGGGAGTGAATGTGAATCCCTAGAGACGGAAAGCCTTGGGTTGGTGGAAGGAACCATTTTTCCTCATATTTTATTTACTCTTGGAAATCAATTTTCTTTTGCTACTCATTTTCTTTGGCATTCACACACTGAAAATAAATGACTTTTCCTTTCTCGAAGTCATGGTTCCGTGAACCAAACATGGCCTTAGTATGTCAGTATCGAACCTAAGTTGACATCCGGTGGCAACCACAATGGACGCCTTGTTGTATGATTACGTGGCATCAGGAGGTATATTAGTGGCGGTAACAAGAAGATTCAATTAACATGAAAAATTCAAAAGAATTGATTTCTCTTCCGTGAACCAAGTGAGGCCTTAGGGTTATATTTTTCATCTTGTTGAGTCTGATTCGCATTCACCACAATAATGGACCAGTTGTGTGATGAGATTCAGTTAATTGTACCTATTATTAAGTAATTTAATCAGACTCCTAACAGCTAGGAACTAGCTAGTACCTTCGGTAGCACCCAGTTTCTAAAATAAGGGTAATTTTAAAATTTTGTAATTATAATTATTTAATAATGATATTTAAACCATATTATGATTTTTGGTGATTTTTAGTTATTTTAAAACTATTTAAAACCACGACTTGTGATTTTGATGTGTTTGCTAGTGCAACCTTAGAGATTACTTAACCTAGAGACTAACCATGATCATGTGAGCCTAGCCATAGGTTTAGAACATCAAGTTAGGGCTTTTTAGCCTAAGGGGTATTTTGGTAATTTACTAGGAATTATTGGATTTATATGAATTATTATTATTTAATTATTGTCATGAGAGTCCCTAACCTAGTTTACCCTAATCTAGAGGTTAGCCACTAACCTAGAGACTAGAGGATGGATATTACATTAGTCAATGTAGGAAAATATCTAGGATATTTACATATGTGATATTTTCCTTGAAACCCTCAAAAGATCTCAATTTTGGCACAAAGTCCTTGCCTTCACCTTGAAGGAAGGCAAGAGGACACCCCCCTCCCTTGCCATGACCAGCCAAGGGCACCCCCTACCATGCCCCCTTCTTATATAACTACATCAAATCCTTTACATACCATTTTGCATGTATTAAAAACCTAGAAATTTCCCTCAACCTTCAAACCTCCATAACTTCTTCAAATTAGCTCTAAATTCACCCAAGTCTTTTGCATTGGGACCCTACAACATTGAGGGTGCTAAGGGAGGCTAGCAAGCAAGGACACAAGGCCATTTGCAACATCAAAGTGGAAGGACACCCCCTACTAGCTTGATTTCCATTGGAATTGCACCAATAGGTAAATACCCTCATACCTAGTTAATATTGTGTTTTCTCTTCATGGTTGCATGCATCTAGGTACCATGGACCTATAGGCCAAGTTTGGTAGGATATGGATTTGGTTTGGTGTCCGTATCGGACACGTATCTATGTTTTAATTCTAGTGTTTGGTGAAATGCCACTTAGGAATAAAAGTTAGTGTTTTGTAAAACAAATTACATGATTGTGTAGCCCTATATGTGTAATTTAAAACCCCCACTGACTAAGCACGATTTGGACTCGTGTCCGTGTCCAAAATGGACACGAACCCGCTGTACGACACCCCCGTGCGGCTGCCCTGCTGCTCGACACTGATAGCGGACACGACATTGAATTTTATGACACAAAAATTTATGTACACGAGGGGGCAATGTCTGTCATTAAGCACACAAAATTTTAGGAGAAATTATCGAGTGGTTAGGGAGATATCTCGACTGCACGGGTTTTACACTGCACTGTGCGCACTGCACAGAGCACACTTCGCGTGCGTCGTGTCGCGCGGACACGACACTTGGATACCTCGTGTTTGCACGAGTGTGTAGCCCAACATGTGGGCTACACGTGGGCATGACCACGAGATCCCACGTGGCTCGTGTCGTATGCATGAGACGCTGGAACACGTGCACGACGCGGCCTGAAACACGCGTATCAGTCGTGTTTTCCCGACTGATACGGACCTCATATCGTGTCCTGGAGACACGTGGACACGGGGCAGGCACTTGGACACGTGCACTACCCCCAGGCGTACCTACTGGGACGAGCACGAGATACGAGTGTGTGCGTGTCGTGTCCTAGAGCTAGGTGCACGCGTGCACGACGCGGTGACATTTCCCTGTGTCAGTGTTTACCCGATTGGGTTTTCTAGGGTTTAGACACGTTGTGTCGTGTCGTGGTGTCGTATCAGGGCCCTAGACACTAGAGGGCACCTAGGGACACTGTTACCAACCCTTGGTTGGGGACCATAGTCGAGTTTAGGGGTTGGTTTTGGGTTTACCCTAACCCACTGTCACAGTGTATTATTTTCCAATTTTTGTATTATTTTCCAGTTTTCAAATTCGAGATTCAAAACGATTTTTGATGTTGTTTCTTTATATAAATATCTGTGTATATAGGGTATATACATAGTGTATGTGTTTGTGTGTGTGTAGGTGGAATTTAGGGGTATATACATGTGTGTACATATGTATATACATATATGTATATATATAGGTGTGTGTGTGTGTGTTATTGTGTGTGTGTGGGTTTGGTTTCCAGTTTCAGGAAACTAGAAATCCCCCCTCTTGTGTATCAGTATTTCACACTCTCTCTCTCACTCTATTTCACTACCTCTCTCACTTTTCTATATATATATATATATGTATAATGTATAGATGTATGTATATATATGTGTAATGTTATATATATGAGTTGTATATATATAGGTGGTATAGAGATAGATATCTATGTGATATTAGCCTATGGTATTCATTTATGAGCCTATGGCTATGAGGTTAGGCTTTTGACCCTTGTTTGACTAAAGTTGACCAAAGTCAACCTTAGGTCAAACTTGACCTAGTTAACCTAGATTTGACTTGAAATAACCTAGAATAACTAGTTTGACCATGGTTGATCTAACCTTGACCTAATTGACCTAGAAATGGCTTGGATGGACTTTAAAGGGCTTTATGACTATGGTTTGACTAAACCCTAGACTATTAAACTAGTTGATTTATGTTTGACCATATGGTTATGAGGATAGTCCTATGTAATTTAAGATATGTATGGGGTTAAGTGGGATAATTAGGAGTTGTGTCATGATTTGGGTTAGCCTTATAGAGTTGACATATAGAGTTGACCCTTGACCTAAAAAACCTTAGTTAGTCTAAGTTTGACCTAGATTTGACTAACCTTGACTTGCTTGGCCTTGTTTGACTTAGTTGACTCACTACCAAAATAAGTCATATCAGCGACGTATTTAGCGACTCCATACAAAAACGTCGCTATTTTTTGGGGTTTTAGCGATGTTTATGTATGACGTCGCTGTTTGTCGCTGACAGCGACTAATAGCGACGTCTAGCGGCTGCAATTTGTTAAATGAGAATAGGCGTCGCAAGTTCGTCGGTACACGTCGCTGAATCAGCGACGTGTAGCGACGCAATTTAAGTAGCGTCGCCGTTTCATAAATACCAGCGACGTTTAGCGACGTTCTAGAATTATGTCGCTAATATTTTCATATAGCAAGGGTTTCGCTTTTCGATCTTTCACAAAATTTTCCCCCAAATATTTCGTTCCCTCCGGCGATTTCCCCAAAATTTCCCTCAGCGACGCGCGACGCCCCTCCGGCGATTTCCCTCCTCCGGCCTCCTCCTCCGCGGCGCTTCTCCGGCGATCTCCCTCCTCCTTCTCCTCCTCCTCCTTCCTCAGGTAGCTCCAGATCAGGTAACTCTTCCCCACCCCCCCCGCTTCCCAGTTTCTTCTCGACTTCTAGCTCTCTCTCTCGCTTGTAGTTCGTGTCCACGAGAGCATGGACTCGCTGCCGGGGACACGAGACTCACAGTGGACTCGCTGCCGGGGACACGAGACTCACAGTGGACTCGCTTCTAGTTCGTGCATGTGACACCTATTTTTTTGGTTTGGACACGTCGTGTCCCACTGTGTGGACACGAGACTCACAGTGGACTCGCTTCTAGTTCGTGTGACACCTATTTTTCGATTTTGGACACGTTGTGTCCCACTGTGTGGACACGAGACTCACAATGGACTCGCTTCTAGTTCGTGTGACACCTATTTTGTTGGTTTGGATACGTCGTGTCCTACTGTGTGGACACAAGACTCATAGTGGACTCGCTTCTAGTTCGTGTGACACCTATTTTGTTGGTTTGGACACGTCGTGTCCCACTGTGTGGACACGAGACTCACAGTGTGATACTGGGAGTTGTTTTTTGGTTTTTTCAGGGTTTTGAAATGATGAATAAATTGTCTAATAATTATTATCGAGCTCTATAAAATTTCAGCTATGTCACGAAGGATGGATACTAATCCTGTGAATGAGTTTTCTCCTAAGTATTCTCGACAGTTGAGAATGATTTAGCTCACTGACATTACTGAAATATGGAATGATTAGTGTAGGATATGTTGGTCAGGTTTTGGCAGAGTCAGCTATGTCACGAAGGATGGATACTAATCATGAATACCACATTTTAAATCCTACAACGCTGCTTAGTTGAAAGTCTTATAATTAGACTTTCTGTTCAGTACCCTTTGACTGCTTAGTTGAAAGTCTTAATTAGTAGTAGATAATCTATGGTACGACATCGTGATCAGGACATAGTCCCTGCAGCCATTCGACTGGCGAGGCATAAACTATGTAGCCGTAGATAAAGTGACTGTCCTCCTACCCCCATCCCTCGGCAATGATGATACGACAACCTATCACTACATCTTTTAGTAGTAGATAATGTCTTAGTATTACATTATGTGGGTTCATCTTGATTCTGTTACATCCTTCAGATACTAGATTCGATAAGAACATATACTACACAATATGTACAGAACATAGATGATTCAAACTAATGTATGCTAGAATGCATTTTGGGTTGTGTTCTGAGCCATTCGTCCCCATACTTGGCAATTATACAGAACCGTTTGTGGATATACAGGAGTCATCCTGATGAATTATTATCTGTGTCAATCTTTGCAGAATTATCTTAAAATGGATATGAATTACTATCTGCGGAACCGTTTGTGGATGTACAATCGTCATCCTGATGACATGTGCGGTGTGCGGGATGAATTTATACAGGGTGTGCAACAGTTTCTGCAGTTTGCCAAGGCGTTCCCTCAGTACATGGACCGTACAAAAATTAAGTGTCCATGTATGAGATGTCGTAACTTGAAATATCATTCGGAAGTGGATGTGACATATCATTTGTATTCGAGGGGTTTCATGCCAAATTATTATCAGTGGACCGCACACGGAGAACTTGTGTCTTTAGCCTCCGAGTCGGAGCCTTATGTGGAGCCTTATGTAGATGTCCACGAGCATGCTGATTATGACCAAGGGTGGACGAACATGGTTTTCGATGCTGCGGGGCCTAGTTTCGATCCGAACAATCAATATGTAGCTGAGGAGGCACCGAATGCTAATGCTGCAAAGTTCATGGAGTTGCTGGAGAATGCAAGGACTCCTTTATATCCTGGTTGTGATGACCATTCACCGTTGGAGGTGGTTACAAGATTGTTGAGCATAAAATCAGATTTTAACATATCTCAAGAATGCTACAACCGAATCCTGGAGTTAATTATAGATATATTGCCGGAGGGTTGCAAGTTACCTAAAGACTTCTACCGATCCAAGAGAATGGTGAGATCGCTCTGGATGGGGTATGAAAAAATTGATGCATGTCGCAACGGATGCATGTTGTACTATAAGGACGACAAGGATGAAGACGCCTACAGATTTTGTGGTGCCGATCGCTTCAAGACAACTAGTACAACAAGGACTTCTGGTGCACGCAAGCCAACAGATTCGATGCACTATTTGCCTTTGACGCCGCGGTTGCAGAGGTTGTTTATGGCAAAGGAGACAGCTGATAATATGAGTTGGCACAAGCGGGAACAAATAGATGGAGTACTGGATCATCCCTCCGACGGGGAAGCATGGAAGCACTTTGATTGAGTGTATCCCGATTTTGCTTCGGAGCCGCGTAATGTCAGATTGGGGCTTTCCTCCGACGATTTTACCCCATTTGGACTTTCGGGCTCACAATATTCCTGTTGGCCAGTGATTGTTACTCCGTACAACTTGTCGCCTTGGATGTATATGAAGACTCCTAACATGTTCCTAACTGTTATTATTCCAGGTCCGAAGAACCCGAAGAGGAACATCGATGTGTACTTACAGCCCTTGGTAGATGAGCTGAATCAGTTGTGGGAAGTAGGTGCAACCACATATGATGTTTCCAGAAAGCAGAACTTTCAGATGAGGGCCGCACTAATGTGAACCATCAATGATTTCCCGGCCTATGGAATGTTATCGGGTTGGAGCACCCATGGTCGTCTCGCATGTCCGTATTGCATGGATCGCACTAAGGCTTTCCGTTTGAAACACGGAGGAAAACAGTGCTTCTTTGATTGTCATCGACAGTTCCTGCCAAAGGATCATCCGTACCGGAGGAACATGAATGCTTTTCGTGCTGGTGTGGTGGAGAAGTCCAGTCCACCGCCACGGTGGTCTGGGGACACGATATGGGAAGAAGTTAAAGAATTGTCAAGTGCTATTGAAGAGCCTACAGCGGGGTACAAGTGTGATGGATTTGGCCGCGCTCACAACTGGACGAAGAGGAGTATATTCTGGGACCTACCATATTGGAGTGACCATCTGCTCAGACATAACCTGGATGTCATACATATCGAGAAGAATGTATTTGACAATATAATAAATACTATGATGGACGTAAAGGGGAAGACGAAAGACAATCCCAAGGCCAGGTTGGACTTAGAAGAAATATGCAGACGTCCAGAGTTGCATTTGATAAAGGAAGGCAGTGGGAAGTATAAGCAGCCCAGGGCCATTTTCTCACTGGACAAGGAGGACAAAGGTAAACTTTGTAGGTGGATCCAGGGCCTAAAATTTCTAGACGGGTACGTATCGAATTTGAGAAGATGTGTTGACCCGAAGGAGAACAAACTCCAGGGTATGAAGAGCCACGACTGTCATATTTTTATGGAGAGGTTAATCCCGATTGCATTTCGAGAATTCTTACCTCATGTCGTTTGGGATCCACTGACAGAGCTTAGCATATTCTTCAGAGATCTTTGTTCTACTAAGTTGCTCGTCGATCGGCTTGAAAAGCAGGAGAAGGACATTGCAGTAACATTGTGTAAGCTTGAGAGGGTGTTCCCTCCTGGATTCTTCGACTCTATGGAGCATTTGCCAATTCATCTTTCATATGAGGCACGTGTTGGTGGGCCCATCGGTTATCGGTGGATGTACCCGTTCGAGCGCCATCTAAACCACCTGAAGAGGAAGGTAAAAAATAAGGCACGGGTCGAGGGTTCTATTTATGAAGCCTATGTCCTTGAGGAGATTACAAACTTCTGTTCAATGTATTTCAAGCCTCATATTGCTACAAATAGAACAAGAGCTCCGAGGAACGACGATGGAGATATAGAATATAATGATGCATTATTGAAAGTCTTCAATGCTCTTGGAAAGCCTTCAGAAAAACTGAAAAAGAGATATTTGAATGATGAGGAACTAAAGGCGGCCCAATTATATATATTACTCAACTGCGAGGAGGATGAAGTGGAAAAGCTAGAGTGGTAAGTGAAAATCTTCAACATTCAAGTCATCTATTTGTTGATTCCGTTATTATAATTTAACGAGTATATCCCGATCGATATTTAATGGTTTTCAGCAAATTTAATGATGAGGTGAGGTCAAGTAGACCATACATTACAGATGAAGAAGTAGAAGAAGAAATGAGACTTCATTTCCCGTCTTGGTTGACTGCATATGTACGTAAGAAGCTAGTTAGAATCTTCCTCCATTAACTGCACAAGAAATAACTTAACATTAAACTTAATTTCGTATCTTTTCGTGTTTAGGTCGATCGTCCGGACGTCATTCTTGAGAATGAATCTATTAGAACTCTTGCCAAGGGACCAATTTATGCCGTCAAAGTATGGCCAAGTTATTGCGTGAATGGGTTTAAGTTCAAGTCAACAAATGCTGTCATCAGAGATAGCTTCCTGGATCTTGATTCCACAAAAAATAGTTGCTTGTGTATCAAATCTACAAACTACAAAGATGTCACTCCAGGCAATGATTTCTATGGCGTCTTACGTGAGATCGTGGAATTGACGTACAACTATGGCATAGAGCCTGCCAAGATCGTGTTGTTCAAAGTTGATTGGTTCGATCCCATACAAGATCAAGGATGGAAAATTGACAAACATGGTCTTGTAGATATTAACTACCATCGTCGATACCAAGGATATGAACCATTTATCCTAGCAAGTCAAGCTCAACTCGTATATTTTACAACATATCCTAGACGGGGAACAACGAGGTACGACTGGTGGGCAGTATGCAAGACTAAAGCCAGAAATACCTACGACGTCGACGAAGTGGCTTATCAGGAGGACGAGCTGCCTCTTGTACCTAATACAGTTGATGTCGACTCAGCAGAAGTTCTCCATTCAATATCTACTTGTGTAGAAGAGGTACAAGTATCCGAAGGGGAAGACGAAGGAGATGCTAGTGACGATGAGGAGGAAGAGGAAGAGGATGAGGAGGAGGAGGCAAACGAAGAAGATGAATTTTTAGAGGATGATTGAGAAACTGTGATTTTGATGTATTCATACTTCTGTAATCTTAAATTATGAACTATGATCACTTTTGAAAACTTAAATTATGAATTCCAATGTATATATGCAGATATTTCTAAACTGTCATTGTATTTATTTATATTTTTAATCATAAACTGTGATTTCGATGTATTCATATTTCTGTAGTCTTAAATTATGAACTCCAATGTTATTATCAGCATGGCAGGACGACGCGGAGGCACCTCAGGACGACGCGGAGATAGGCCAGCAAGATCCGTGTCCTTAGGTGGGCAGAGAGCTCCATTACAGGAGGATGGCTCTGGACCATCCTCTGACCCGAGCACTCTATTGTACCATACGGTCTCAGGTCCGGGTGGCAGTGTACCTGCGACGAGCAGTTCCAGGCTTGCTGAGCATACTACTTCCCCTAGCATTCCTAGCGCTGACAGAAGTATGGCGGGTGGAGAGCAGGTGGAGGAGGTAGTCCCTACTCCCGTCCGTCCCGCCCGGGCGGATCCATACCAGAGCGACCCTGCATGCGTACCTCAGGGCGAGACGAGGATGGAGATTTGGGCCGACGGTTCTACGAAGTAAGTTAAATCAATATTTTATGCATGGCTGTATATCTATATATATTCATTAATACGTCGGTTATCGTTGTATACAGATATCGTCCCTCGTCGGTACAGAGAGCGTTGGGCCTGTTTCTAAGGTCCAACTATGGGGGTCCGTGGATCAACTACTCGGATGCCTCGGAAGAGAGGAAGGCATTCTGGTTTGCCCACTTCAAGGTAACTAAAGATAGTTAATTTAGTATGATTAATATAAATTTAAGTATTTTTTAGAACTAATTATTTTAATTTGTAATTCTTGTAGAGGACTTATTTTTATCCACCATACCGCACCGAGCAGATTGAGAGGCAGTTTTATGCCGTCGCCGCCAAGTTGATCCGTGATGCTATTGACGATCAGAAAAAACGTCACCGCTCCGGAAAGCCGATTGCTGGTTGGATCACACCTGACCAGTGGGCCACGATGAGGGCTCAATTTGAGGAGCCCGAGTACAAAGAGCGGTCAGAGAAGGCGAAGGCGGCTAGGACGATGGCCGAAAAGTGGTGTGGTGGATCGATTCCTATGACGGAGCATTTCCGTCGTCTGATATGTAATTTATTATCAAATATAAGAATTTATTGATAGTAGGAGTATATAATTTTCTATTTTACTAAAGAATAAAATATAACAAATACGCAGGTGAAGAGGGGTGAGGACGCAAACATGGTGACCGTCTTCCTGGCCACCCATCGAAAGGACGGGAAGCTCATCGACGACCGGGCTACTCAGAGCTATGTAAGTACTAATTTAGATTTCGTTAATTTTTAACACAACTTGAAGAATATACAGATAACCATATACTTAATAATAATGAAATATTTTAGACGTTTATTAGGCTAATTTAGGTAAGTACTGATGTATAGAGATGCACAATGATTTCTAGGAAGAGTATGTTAGGCTACGTGATGAGCGTGCGAGTGCTAGTGCACAGGCAGAGGGAGGGGTTGGTACATCGCAACCCTCTCCGTCCCAGTCGGAGGACGAGCTCTGGAAGACCGCTGTTGGTGGTCTTCAGAGGGGTACGTACTACGGTACGGGGTCCTACGGCGTATTTGTTGCGACGCAGGCATCCAGGGCTCCCTCTTCCAGTGCGCATTCACAGCCGTCACAGACCGAGTCGTCCCGAGTCGAGGAGACCATTGTCCGCCAGATTGCTGAGCTGCACGACGATATGCTGAGGAGGATTGCTGAGCAGCAAGGGCCTCAGGAGCAAGAGGACGCTGCGTCGGTCACCGCACGCTTTGACGAGCTCGAGCGTACCGTGCAGCAAGTTCAGGGGACACAGGAGTCCATTCATGACACTGTTACCAGGATAGCGACTTGCATGGAGCAATGCAGCGCCAGACTCCGAGCCCTAGAGGAGACGCGGGCGCACCCATCTCCAGCGGTTACACTGCCTCCTTCTCCAGCGGTTGCATTGCCTCCTCCTTCATCGTCGTCGGTGGTTCTTACACCGGAGCAGTATGCTTACCTTCTTTCCAGGAGCGGTGATAGGAGCGGTGATGCTCCTCCTGATCAGTCGTAGTCGGCATATACATTGTTGTGTGATGGCCCATTGTTGGGTCTTTTATGTGGTTTTACATACTTTATTCTTATGTGGACACATTATGTTTGACATTGTTATAAATTTTCATAAATCTGTGTTGATTGTGGACACATTGTGTTTCAAACGTGTTCGTGATTGTGTGTATGTGTTGTTTGATACTGTGTTCGTGATACACAGTCGTTGTTGTCAAATGGTGCTACAAATTCTGCAAATGCTGCAATTGCTGTATTTTTTTTAATTTTTTTTAAGATTAGCGACGTTCAGCGACTATCAGCGACGTACAGCGACGATATGAACGTCGCTAAGTACGTCGCTAATATTAATGATTACCGTCGCTACTCGTCGCTACACGTTGCTATATTGATGTCGCTAAACGTCGCTTTATGTCGGTAATATAGTGACGTTATAAAGTCGCAGAACGTCGCCATTTGGCTCTAAAGCCAGGTCAGCATCGATGCATTTCAAGTCGCTCAACGTCGCTAGGTTACGTCAGTAAATTATGACGTTTTATGTCGCTGGCAGTCGCTAAATTAGCGACGTGGGAACGTCGCTAAAGATTGTCGCAATAGCGACGTTTGGCGATGTTTTCGTGTTTAGCGACTAGCTTAATCGCGACTACTTGAAAACGTCGCTAAATACGTCGCTAATAGAAATTAGCGACGTATTTGCCCTTTTTAGCGACGTCTTGGCGCATCGCTGAATTGACAGATTTTAGTAGTGACTCCTTATGACCTAGTATGACTTAAGTTGACCTAGTTTAACTGTTAGAGTTGACCAAGAGTTAACTTTTGACCAGATTGACCTAGAATCATGTAGTATGCATTGTATACTCTATTTTTACCATTGTGGATATATTGTGACCTATTTTACTCTAAATAGGACTCTGTGACACCAGTTCGGACATCTATTCATATCAGTCATACATGGTGACAGACGAGTACATTCTCTGATCATTTTATACTTGTTAGGATTTATATTCTTGCTCTAGATTACTTTACATGATGCTGTCACGTTATTATCACGGATTGGTACTATATGGATCTTGTTATGTGATGTTATCCCCCTCGGGATGCATCAAATATAGTTGTCATGTGCTTTTCACGAACATCTTGTATTTCATGTACACCTCTATTCATGTATACTCTTGTGCAATCTTGTACTCTCATGATCACGTGAGCAAACATGATAAAAACCTCTTGTGCAAGGTAATGTAACTTGACTGGATCCTTGTGTATTGATTGGGGAGGGTGAGTAGGAAATGGTTATGTGATCAAAATCCCATCTTGTGAAATCTTGTGAAATCATGTATATGTCCATAGTACACTCACGTATGATGGAGTTACCCTTGCATTGTCCTAACCCGTTTATATAACCATCTCATGCTCTAAATCACAGGTTACCTACAGTTCTTACTTATCATTTATATAGATATTTCCAGTTATCAAATCTCTCGTTTTTGTATATATTTCTTTACAGTCCATGTATCTTACTCTTTGCATGCTTTACATTTCCCAACATGATATGAACTGCGTGAGATGTATTGTGCTCGTTTCTGTCCTGACTGGACCTGTTGAAAATATTATAGATGATGATGGTGACTGTCCTACCTTCTATGAGACACATGAGGGTGACCTTCAGGAGCCTGAGGAGCATCTAGCTCAGTAGAGGGTGCCTAGTCTAGTCTAGTGTTTATAGTTTTCATTTTGTATCGGATTGTTCTGATTGTTAGTCGTGACTTAGTTATATTTTAGGTCTTGTACTTATTTGTGTTGGACATCTACTTTGTGTGGTGTGATAACTCTATTTATATTCAGTTTCTTCCTTTCATCTGATTCCATATCATGCTCTATCTTTCCTAGACTTGTGTTTGAGATATAGAGTTGAGATGTTATGTTATACCTTCGTGCGGAGATGACAGGTTTATATATCTTGTTGTTAGATGTTAGATGTTATAGATGACCTATACAACGTTCTACCGCCGACACTGCGGCGTAGGCTGGACGTACCCACGTTTTCGTGTCCCTAATCAGGGTGCGGGTCGTGACACCTTCATATTTGGGAAGATGAGAACTGACATCCACTTGTAACCTCTGTCACAAGTTGGATGGGTGCACGGAGATATTGCCAAACCATTACCAGAAGCCCGCTTTAGCCATCCCAAACTCCAAGTAATATTTTAGGATATTTAGTAATGGAGACTCACATAATAGTTGAAAGGGTTATTTATATTAACTACTATTAAGTTTTGGATTTATAACATGAAGTATTTTTACTTTTAAACTAATTGTAGGACCGTTAAGAACCTCAAGAGGGGGGTGAATAGAGTGCGTGCGTGTGCAGCAAAAAATATCACCAATTAAAAAATATTCAGAACTTATACTATGGCAGGTAAATGTCAGTAAATAAATTACGGTAAAGTAAGAGTCAAGAAGATCAAACTCAGCGGCACTGCGATATATACTAGAATCCCTCTGAGAGGACTAGTCCAGTCTCGAGTACTCTTGCTCGATGTTAATCTACTATGGCACAAGCTAATTGAGAGCTTATAGTCTCTTACAACACCGTACTTGGTGACGAGTGCACGACCGACTCCAGTGGAAGATTATGAAAATTTGAACATTTTCTGAATACAGCCTCTGATACAACTCTTCGGTACCAAAATTCTAAATTGAACAAAATTGTACTGGCTTTGGCTAAGAGTGGTATAGGCTTGATTTGAAAGCTTTAGCTCGTAGAAAATACTTTAGAATGAATAGAGAAGAGAAGATTGAATGAATAAGTGATTTGGAAATGGAAAAGTTCTTCTCTATTTATAGTATTTTTGTAGATCGAATTCGGACAGAGTTCGGGTAGAGTTTGGATGCAGAAATCTCGCATTCGAACGTTGGATGCAGATTTGGAGGAAATTCAAATCAAATATCAAAACTAACTCGACCGAACTCGGGCCGAGTTCTGTCTGGGTTAGGTTAAAACTGTTGGGCCAAATTTGCATAGATTTTGGGCATTTTAGAAGTGTAGACTTTTGGATTTTGTTTATGTGGATAGGTAGGTTAATTTTTGTGGACTAAGGAAAAAAAAAAACCCTAAGCCAGTACCGATTCTGATCAACCTTATATATTTTTCCTAAACTCAATAAAAGTAAAAATACAGAAAAAAATATGAAAAACCTTGATCTTGATTCTAGTGTATTTGGTTCTTGATGACGACGCAATATTTGTACTTTATAGTAGTAGAACGCAGATTTAGGATGCAGTCATTTTTCTGACTTGAAACCTGTAAACTCGTAGCAGTATATGTATTTTGCGTATCGACCAAAGTTGGCGATGATTATCAAAATTTGGTGTGATCATTAACCAATGGGCCAACAATCTCTCCTATTTTGATAATTGACAAACTTTGAGTCTATACCAAATGTAACAAATAATATGTAACTTTGAAATGTTATACCTGACTTGTTCTGAATCGAGAAAAATATTTTTGGTATATGCTCTTTCTCGTCCTTTGTCATGTACTCAAAATACTACTCTCCCGCAATTTGTGAAGCCAACAATAACCAAAAAAAAGTAGAGTAATACCGAATATGATAGGAACTAACAAGTCAACATCTTAAGTATATCAACGAGCACATCAGTAGTAGCAGTTATAAAATGAGCAGTATATGAAAGCCAAACTAGCATAGCAAATAAGTGTATAAACCAGATACAACTGAAGTCCAAAGTGCATAAACCAGTGCTACAAAATAAGATAGTCCAAAATGAAAACAAAATGTCACTACATCATCATCAACCATCTACAAGTCCACATAAACTACTAGACCAAAACATGAATCAAGCATCATGTAGCACCCAGTTTTCCAAATGAGGGTAATTTTGAAATTTTGTGTTTATAATTATTTTAATAATTATATTTAATTCATGATACGATTTTTGGTAATTTTAAATTATTTTAAAATTATCTAAATCAATGACTTGTGGTTTTGACGTTTTGCTAGTGAAACCCTAGAGACTGTTTGACCTAGAGCCTAACCATGTGATTATGATATTTTAATGTCATTTTTGGCCTAAGGATATTTTGTATTTGACCTCTTTGAATTATTTTGATATTATTTTATTATTTATGATATTATTTTGGGATTATTTGAGTTGGGTTCGAATTTCATCTCAATCCGACTTGTAACGGGGACCCGGGGTAACTTAGACTCTAGTTGGACCCATGCATTAGTTAGCCATGGCCCACATTTTAATTAGTCATGTTAGAAAGATTAGTCATAATCCTAATTATTAGGTTAACCATTTAGAATTTTTTTTATTTGACCCTTTTACCCCCAAACCCTAACCAAAATTGTTTTAAACACTTGTAACTAAGGGAGGGGCAAACTTGTAATATTCAATGAGGGGGGGGGGGGGGATAACCATTGTGGCCGGCCCTAATAGGACTCCCATCTCATTTCCTTTCTTTGAAAAGTCTTCTTCCCCAAATGCTCTCAAGCTCTCCCAAGGAAGAAGCATTTCTCCTTGGATTTTCTCTCCTTTAGGTAATATTTCCTTCTCTTTTATTTCTCCATTTTGCATTTAGGAAAGTTTTAACCATAGGAATGACCCCCATTGTTGTGTCCCTATTTTATGTCCTCTTGTGTCCATTATGTGTCCTTTAGGAATTTCTATTGTATTATTGTTGTGTCTTGTGTTCATGGGGAAAACCCCCAAACTTGGACACACTTTATATTTAAAATATTGATTAAATGAATTAATTCATATTAAATCTCAGATTTGAATATGTAGAGATGTGTTCTTGAGTACTTTATATTTTATTCATGTATCTCTTATAGATGTGTTCATGTTACATATATAGATTTGTGTATGTATATATATATATATATATATATATATATATATATATATATATATATATATATATATAAAATATATATATATATATATATATATATATATATATATATAAATAAAAAATATATATATATATATATATTATTTTGTTTTATATATATATATATATATATATATATATATATATATATATATATATATATATATATATATATATATATATATATATATATATATATATTGTAATGAGAGTGTATCTATATTTATATATGTAATAAATGGTTCATGATGATTATATAATCAAGTTTGTGAGTGTGGTTCCTCATATTATTATTGTCATTATTGTTGTGGATAATTAGGATATATATTGTGTATTCTTTTGGCTCAAACTATCTAAATCCGTCATAATTTTTATCCACGTTTTTAATTTCAGCCCTAGCTTAGAAATATCATAACTTCTAGCTCAAAGCTCGGTTTAATCTTCCATTTTTTATAAAAGAAGTGTATTGAAGTTAGCTTTCCAAAAACATGTATTAATAGGCCTAATTCTTTCTGTAAATTTCTGGAGAATTATTTGAGTGTCAGCTGTACGAAAGACAAACGCGTTCTCGGTGTTTTCGTGATTCCGGGAGTTTTCGGAAACGAAAACGCGATCCGTTTGAAGTTTCAGAAAGCTAACACATATATCTATAACATAATTTAATCCTAGATTTTAATTCATGCTGGGATGGTACAGTATTTATTATTAGTAGGAGTTACTATTCGGCATATGCATTTTGTGCACCCTTGTGTGTAATATAATGTTCTATTTGATTTTAACCCATGTTAATGTATATATATTATGTAATTAAATAGAGAATGCAAGCATGAGTAAATGGTTAAATAAATGATGTATGAGGTGTAAGTATCCTATCTAATGTAAGCATGTATAAGTATGACTTGTAATGAATATGTAGGTTCCATAGTATGTAATGTATGGTGCATATAGTAGTGCAAGAGAATAAATGAATAATGAATGAATACAAGCATGAATGTAATGTAATAATAGATGTAATGTATGCAATATATAAGTTAATGAGATGTAATATTCCATGTTAACACAAATCCTATATTACCTCATGTACCCCCTTACACTATGTTGACACTATCACACTTGACACTTTGTTTACTTACACTTTGACACTCTTTGATATGTATATACTATGTATGCCTATTTAACCCTCACTTGCCCCTTTGCCATGTTCACATATACACACATAGCCTCTTAAATAAGTATTTACGAATATAGTTAACGTAGCTATGTATGTATATTATATATATGTTAGCATATTGTGTTGTAATATATAAGTTTATATAACCATTTGAAATGCCATGATTATAGACCTAATGTTGAATACCAATATATGCATGTGTATATATGTGTAGACATATATAGCTTAAAGTAATAGATTACCAAGTGTATATCCAATGTGAATTCTTGCCTATTTCAGTATTGAATAATTGCATGCTATATAGAGTTGGATGTATGTTGGCTTATATAGCCTTGTATTGATGTGTGCTTGCTAGGATAGTCTTGGTTAGGCCTAGTAAGACTTGTTGGGTTAGGACATGACCTAGTTTGACTAGTACAGTTGACCAGAGTTGACCAAGGGTTGACTTTTATCTAGTTTGACCTAGATTCATGTAGAATGCATTGTAGTACTTTATATTACCCTTCTGGACATGTTGTGACTTGTGCTGTTCTAATTAGGAGCCAGACACCTCTCTTCGGACAGTATCTTTTCCTTGGATATTCAGATATCAGGCGAGTACATTCTCTGATCTTTTCATACCTGTCTGGATTATATTCTTGCTCTAGGTTACTTTACTTGATGCTGACACGTATCTTCACGGATTAGTACTATATGGATCCTTTCCTGAGATGTTATCTCTCTACGGGTGCATCGGGTATTTCATGTTCATGTACTTTATCATGTGCATCAGGTACTCCTTGTACTCGTACTAGTTCATATTTTTACATGTTCTCATGTGCTTCATGTGCTTTCATATGCTTATCATGTGCCTCATGTACTACTCATTACATGAGTTCACGTATCTTAGCTGTATTCATGTGCTTATGACATAACTTGAACGGATCCTTGTGTATTCATTGGGGCGGGATGAGTAGAATTGGTTATGTGATCACTATCCCCAGTAGCTGTATTCATGTGCCTCCTTATTTGTATTCATGTGCCCCCAAGCCGTTTACATAACCATTGTGCTCTAAATCACGTAGCCACTTACAGTCTCTACTATCATGTATTTACTTTCAGCTACAAAATATCTCCTGTTTACTCGTACTTCCTATTCAGCACTTCCTGTATTTTATTCTATTGCATGATTTATACTCCTAACCTGCTATGAACTATTTTAGAGATATGTGCTCGTTCCCGTCCTGACTGGACCTGTTGATAAATTTTACAGATAGCTTGGAGGTTGCCTGCTAGCCTAAAGGAGACACATTAGAGGTTGTTTAGATAGTTATTTCAATTGTCTGGAGTTGTATTTACTTTGTGGATTACTGTATCTGAGTTTAGAGATTTGAGATATATTTCTGGATTTGTGTATCTTAGACACTTAGATTTCTCTCTGTTGTACCTCTTTTGGATTTCATGTTTTATCTATCCTTATCATCCTCTACCTTAGATATGATTGAGTTTGTACATGCTATGTCACCCCCATTCGGGGAGTATAAACTGTTTAGCCTTATACTGTTAGATGCATGAGACGTAGGACAGCGTTCTACCGCCGACACTGCGACGTAGGCTAGACGTACCCATTTCTCGTGCCCTAACTCTAGGGTGCGGGTCGTGACACGTTTTTAGTGGTGGCCCATGCAGGTCGAGATTCGCATTAGTACGATTTCGTAGTAGCGCAACGACTTAGTTGTACTACTACGAGCCTGTTATAGGTTATATAAATTAAGATGTTAGGATAAGAGGATACTCAATCACTGTTAGGATTCCTTGAGAGATTCCTGGAATGACCCTTGAGAATCTTATTTTGAATTCCGATTTAAACTCATTTTTCTTGTTTTGATTCACCTTTTTCCTTGATTTGAATTTGATTTTGTGGATTCATTGTAGAACTTTGAATCCTAGTATTAGTTGATGATTTTGATAAAATTTTGTAGTTGTTGATTTAATTTTGTATTTAGATTAATATTTTCAAATCCAAGGTACTCAATCACACTTAGGATTCTTTGAGAGATTTCTGGGATGACCCCTAAGAAACTTATTTTGAACTTCAATTGGAATTCCTTTTCCTCTTGTTTGGATTCACCCTCATTCCTTGCTATTGAATTTAAGCTTGATGGGTTACTCTCGTTTGAACCGATGAGAAGGAACATATCTTCATTATTCTTTCTCGCCATTATTCTCTTGCATTCTTATTTACCTCTTATCTTAAACTCTGTCTCATTACATTAATTACCCATATCTTGTCGTCCCTACCAGATGTACTTCGAAATCCTTCAATCTTCGTATCTTTTGCATGGGGAAGGCTAAGGAAGTGACGTAAATTATGTAGCTCAGAGAAGACGTAACTGGTTATTTTATGATGATCTAAAGGAAATCAAATGTGGAGTGTTCCATATGAAAACTTGAGATAGAAATGTGGTAAAGGTCTCGAATAGAATAAAGAGACGTATACTGCCAATCTGGAAACAATTACATTTAGAGAAATTTTGGGGTTATGAGATAGTTTATAGGTGTATTCAAAACTAATGAGGATATCAGAGGTCAACCTAGTTTTGAGAACTTACAAAATCTTGGTTATTAATTCTGGGGAAAACTTTTACTCTGAGGCTATGTAGAAGGTTAGTAATGGAAAAGAGAAGTTAATTGTGTTTAATAAGGACATCAAACAAGATGTTGCAAGGAAATGACTAGGGATAGAGAGAACACAAAGTTATGGAAGTTCAGAGATTGTTGTGAAATATTTTTAGGAGAATAATATTTAAGGGTGTATGTTGAAGAAAATACGGAAGTTGATTTTATGATGGAAGATAAATTTTGTAAGGCCTAGAGATTTAAATTAAATAATACGAGGAGAACAATTTGAACAAGTTCAAGGAATTCATAAACGGAATTTAGAGGTTTTGGGTCAAATTTAAGACAAGGTGAAAGAACTTGGAAATTTAAATAAATGGTTAATGTTGATTCCTAAATGTGAGGGCTGTGCTTCAAGAGTGATGTTTGGAAATTGGAAATTGCCTATGGTAGTCATGGTAAAGGTTTAAGTAAAGGTTAAATTTTCATATGGAGACTGGTGAGGTAAAGATATGATTGGCAAGTTATGACCAGATAAACTTAAGAGCATCAGAAGCAGATGACTAACTCGATCTTCATTATTTTTGTGCATTAATTACCACCTCTTGAACTCCCACTTTCTAATTGAGATCCTTGACGTTCCTTATCGTGACTTTGATATTCGGAATGTAATACTAGCTGTTATCCTCCAACAAATCTTATATGCAAGACCTAGACGAGCTCACCTTCGTGTAGGTATATCATGTCCCACTAAAACCCGTCTTCTTGTACTCTATTTTCTTGATATGATTTTCTGGTCAACTGGCTAAACTATAACCTCTACCATTATACTAAATTTCTTCTTATTTCAATTAGAAATCCAGCCTTGACTCAATTCTTTCGACCCGACATGTGATGGTGTTCTGCTTGTTTCCTTAGATGCTTAACCTTGTACCTTATCTGATTACTTGACCCGTTGGTTAAGAAACTTGGACTATGTAATTCCTTTCATCATTACCACCCTTATATCTTGTGCTGCTAAATTAGCCTTAGTTTTGTAAGCTTATCTATTTTCGAGCTTGGTTATGACATATTTTATTGGGTGGCCACCCACTAACATATTGTCTAATCAGAACCGGTACATGATGGTCTGATCAACCTATTGCACTTTGTTCACTTTTTCATGTATCAATCTACGAGAATGGAGACATAGTTAAACTTGACCCTAGAGTCTCATTCGCGACAGCCTTGACAATTCTCCTTGAAATCTTTTCATCGCCTATGAACCTCATGTTCGTACTCAGTCGAATTAAATTTAATCATGACCTGAACCTCCATCATTGGATGCTCGTGCTCATACTTGATTTCATTGATTTCCCTTCTTGCCCAAATCTCGTTTTATCCCGAAATTGATCAACTTAGATCGTGTCAAGACAAAAATCTATTTGTGATTTGTTGTGCCTAAATTTTCAATTTTTGCCATTTTATAGAATAGTAACCTTTTAATAATTTCTTAGTTGCTTGTTAATGACCAATTTTTATATAGGATGGTAGACAGCCCTACAACCTTGATGATTGTTGTTCCCTTACCTTCCCAATTAGGACACCCTAGATTGTTTGTGTGTTGATACCAAAGTACTGTTTTGACCTAGAATGATTAGTGTACCTAGGTAAGACTTCCAACAGCTACGGTATGCCCTAACCCTGTATACTATTCCTTCAAATTGCATGATTTAGATAAATTTTTTTTAGACCTTGATTGTTGGGAAATAGGGACGTCTCCCCATTAGTATCAGTTGTAGATATATATAGATTAGTCCTTGATGTGGGGATGTGTGTCTATAAACATGTAGCTTATGAGATTTATGAGAGATTATAGTATCAGTCTTGATAGGATATACTAGTCTTTTGGTGAGTATAAATGTGTTATGAGAGATAGGGGCCTATATGTTTTAGTAATGCATCGTTCCTATGGTAATAGAATGTATTAATAGATGGTTAATAGGAAGATAATAGTTTGAGCATACCTATAGCCTATGATCAGATCCTTTTCATCCTTAGTTAAAACCACTTTAAAATAGGTCCAGTCCCTTGGATATAGGTTCCAGTCCATATTTTATTGAAGTTCCATTACCGTCGTATAGCAGAGCAGTGTTGGAGGTATTCCTAGATTGACACTATTTAGATGTCCGTTTATTATTCCAGTGTTAGAAAGTGTTACCTTAGATATTGGGTAGGTTAGAGGCTCTAGAAGGAGTACTATCGATCTTAAATTTCGAGGACGAAATTTTTCTAAGGTGGGTAGAGTTGTAGCACCCAGTTTTCCAAATGAGGGTAATTTTGAAATTTTGTATTTATAATTATTTTAATAATTATATTTAATTCATGATATAATTTTTGGTGATTTTAAATTATTTTAAAATTATTTAAATCAATGACTTGTGGTTTTGACGTTTTGCTAGTGAAACCCTAGAGACTGTTTAACCTAGAGCCTAACCATGTGATTATGATATTTTAATGTCATTTCTGGCCTAAGGATATTTTGCATTTGACCTCTTTGAATTATTTTGATATTATTTTATTATTTATGATATTGTTTTGGGATTATTTGAGTTGGGTTCGAATTTCATCTCAATCCGACTTGTAACGGGGACCCGGGGTAACTTAGACTCTAGTTGGACCCATGCATTAGTTAGCCATGGCCCACATTTTAATTAGTCATGTTAGAAAGATTAGTCATAATCCTAATTATTAGGTTAACCATTTAGAAATTTTTTTATTTGACCCTTTTACCCCCAAACCCTAACCAAAATTGTTTTAAACACTTGTAACTAAGGGAGGGGCAAACTCGTAATATTCAATGGAGGGATAACCATTGTGGCCGGCCCTAATAGGACTCCTATCTCATTTCCTTTCTTTGAGAAGTCTTCTTCCCCAAGTGCTCTCAAGCTCTCCCAAGGAAGAAGCCTTTCTCCTTGGATTTTCTCTCCTTTAGGTAATATTTCCTTCTCTTTTATTTCTCCATTTTGCATTTAGGAAAGTTTTAACCATAGGAATGACCCCCATTTTTGTGTCCCTATTTTGTGTCCTCTTGTGTCCATTATGTGTCCTTTAGGGATTTCTATTGTATTATTGTTGTGTCTTGTGTTCATGGGGAAAACCCCCAAACTTGGACACACTTTATATTTAAAATATTGATTAAATGAATTAATTCATATTAAATCTCAGATTTGAATATGTAGAGATGTGTTCTTGAGTACTTTACATTTTATTCATGTATCTCTTATAGATGTGATCATGTTACATATATAGATTTGTGTATGTATATATATATATATATATATATTTATATATATATATATATATATATATATATATATATATATATATATATATATATATATATATATATATATATATTGTAATGAGAGTGTATCTATATTTATATATGTAATAAATGGTTCATGATGATTATATAATCAAGTTTGTGAGTGTGGTTCCTCATATTATTATTGTCATTATTGTTGTGGATAATTAGGATATATATTGTGTATTCTTTTGGCTCAAACTATCTAAATCCATCATGATTTTTATCCACGTTTTTAATTTCAACCCTAGCTTAGAAATATCATAACTTCTAGCTCAAAGCTCGGTTTAATCTCCCATTTATTTAAAAGAAGCATATTGAAGTTAGCTTTCCAAAAACATGTATTAATAGGCCTAATTCTTTTTGTAACTTTCTGGAGAATTATTTGAGTGTCAGCTGTACGAAAGACAAACGCGTTCTCGGTGTTTTCGCGATTCCGAAAGTTTCCGGAAACGAAAACGCGATCCGTTTGAAATTTCGAAAAGCTAACACATAGATCTATAACATATTTTAATCCTAGATTTTAATTCATTCTGAGATGGTACAGTATTTATTATTAGTAGGAGTTACTATTCGGCATATACATTTTGTGCACCCTTGTATGTAATATAATGTTCAATTTAATTTTAACCCATGTTAATGTATATACATTATGTAATTAAATAGAGAATGCAAGCATAAGTAAATGGTTAAATAAATGATGTATGAGGTGTAAGTATCCTATCTAATGTAAGCATGTATAAGTATGGCGTGTAATGAATATGTAGGTTCCATAGTATGTAATGTATGGTGCATATTGTAGTGCAAGAGAATAAATAAATGATGAATGAATGCAAGCATGAATGTAATGTAATAATAGATGTAATGTATGCAATATACAAGTTAATGAGATGTAATGTTCTATGTTAACACAAATCCTATATTACCTCATGTACCCCCTTACACTATGTTGACACTATCACACTTGACAGTGAACAACACTTTGACACTCTTTGATATGTATATACTATGTATGCCCATTTAACCCTCACTTGCCCCTTTGACATGTTCACATACACACACATAGCCTCTTAAATAAGTATTTATGAATATAGTTAACTTAGCTATGTATGTATATTATATATATGTTAGCATATTGTGTTGTAATATATAAGTTTATATAACCATTTGAAATGCCATGATTATAGTCTTAATGTTGAATACCAATATATGTATGTGTATATATGTGTAGACATATATAGCTTAAAGTAATAGATTACCTAGTGTATATCCAATGTGAATTCTTGCCTATTTGAGTATTGAATAATTGCATGCTATATAGAGTTGGGTGTATGTTGGCTTGTATAGCCTTGTATTGATGTGTGCTTGCTAGGATAGTCTTGGTTAGGCCTAGTAAGACTTGCTGGGTTAGGACATGACCTAGTTTGACTAGTGCAGTTGACCAGAGTTGACCAAGGGTTGACTTTGGCCTAGTTTGACCTAGATTCATGTAGAATGCATTGTAGTACTTTATATTACCCTTCTGGACATGTTGTGACTTGTGCTGTTCTAATTAGGAGCCAGACACCTCTCCTCGGACAGTATCTTTACCTTGGACATTCAGATATCAGGCGAGTATATTCTCTGATCTTTTCATACCTGTCTGGATTATATTCTTGCTCTAGGTTACTCTACTTGATGCTGACACGTATCTTCACGAATTAGTACTATATGGATCCTTTCCTGAGATGTTATCCCTCTACGGGTGCATCGGATATTTCATGTTCATGTACTTTATCATATGCATCAGGTACTCCTTGTACTCGTACTAGTTCATGGTTTTACATGTTCTCATGTGCTTCATGTGCTTTCATGTGCTTATCATGTGCCTCATGTACTACTCATTACATGAGTTCACGTATCTTAGCTGTATTTATGTGCTTATGACATAACTTGAACGGATCCTTGTGTATTGATTGGGGCGGGGTGAGTAGAATTGGTTATGTGATCACTATCCCTAGTAGCTGTATTCATGTGCCTCCTTATTTGTATTCATGTGCCCCCAAGCCGTTTACATAACCATTGTGCTCTAAATCACGTAGCCACTTACAGTCTCTACTATCATGTATTTACTTTCAGTTACAAAATATCTCCTGTTTACTCGTACTTCCTATTCAGCACTTCCTGTATTTTATTCTATTGCATGATTTATACTCCTAACCTGCTATGAACTGTTTTAGAGATATGTGCTCGTTCCCGTCCTGACTGGACCTGTTGATAAATTTTACAGATAGCTTGGAGGTTGCCTACTAGCCTAGAGGAGACACATTAGAGGTTGTTTAGATAGTTATTTCAATTGTCTGGAGTTGTATTTACTTTATGGATTACTGTGTCTGAGTTTGGAGATTTGAGATGTATTTCTGGATTTGTGTATCTTAGACACTTAGATTTCTCTCTGTTGTACCTCTTTTGGATTTCATGTTTTATCTATCCTTATTATGCTCTACCTTAGATATGATTGAGTCTGTACCTGCTATGTCACCCCCATTCGGGGAGTATAAACTGTTTAGCCTTATACTGTTAGATGCATGAGACCTAGGACAGCGTTCTACCGCCGACACTGCGGCGTAGGCTGGACGTACCCACTTCTCGTGCCCTAACCCTAGGGTGCGGGTCGTGACACATCAGTACCATATAGGTTATCAGCAGGAGGCTGAGGATATCGAAGTAGGCTGTCGTCAGATCGAAGAAGCCAAAAGTAGGATGATCTTTGAGTCTCGGTCAGTCAAAACCAGGGTGACAGAGGATGGTCGTCGATGTTGTGGGATGATATGCTATCGTCTGCTTAATATCAGCTATCGTATTTCTTAAGACCTGGGCCTGAGAAATGTGGCGATACTTAGCTTGTCCAAAGCGAGCTAGATAGTTCTGGTGTTGTTGTCCCTGTAGAATGACAAAAGCATCGAACCTCTGATACAACTCGTCAATGGTATGGCCTAGAGCTGCAAGGGCTAGAGCATCTGTTGCTGCGACTGGAGCATGTGGAGGTAGAGCATCACCAGAAGGGTGAGGAAACTTCCTAGACCTAAAGAGCTCTGAAGGCGTTCCAAAAATAGGACACAAATCTAGATCGATGTTAAATTTCTGGAAGATGACTGCTAGATGCATAGGATAAAGGAGGTTTCGGCCTGCTCGTCGACAGCTGATCATGGATGCTATCATAGTCTTAGAGAAAGAAAATATAATTCCAAAATGGATATGATACATAGCAAATAGCTCTAAGAGCGTGATCTCGTCAGTGGATCCCGTCTTAGGTAGCAGAGATGAATAGATAATACGATGGAGTTTATAAAAATGTTGGTTGAGATGACGTTCATACAACCGTGACCGGGGAACCAGACTCAGATGACACAATGCTACATTGAAAGAGTCAAGAGTCATGTCAGCAGAAAATTAAACTTTGTTAATATCGACTAGAGCATCACCATTATCAGGCATACGAAAATATTCACTCAGGTCTTCAGCACCAAATTCAAATTCTTTGTTGTTGACACAAGAATGAATACTATTGTCTACTTATTGCATGTTGCGATAAAACATGCAGACAACATTGTCATAGATTGAGTGGGAAGTCTCTAGAAATTCTTGGAGTCCTAGGTTTTCAAAAGTAGTAGTATACTCCGAGAGGACAGTACATTGATGGTTTTTCTCGAGCAAATTTCTCGATACGGAAAATGAGTAACCCAAGAGATTGATCTCTCTGAAGCAAAAAAGAGGGACGAGTCAAAGTCCTCATCATCATCAGGACGAGCGGGACTAAGCATATTAATTAGTTTATACTCCAAAGTGGAGGATGAAGCGGTGTCTCTAGCTTTCTTCCTCTTGGGAATTCTAGAAGCCATAAAAAATTGAAGAGGAAAGAGTAGAGATATACCTTAATGGATATCAAAAAGTGGTAGAGAACACCTCTAAGAACCTTAGATCCAAAAATTTGGAAGTTTAAGGACTTGTGGAGTAGGAATTCAAAAACTAGGTTTAGGGTTTTTGAAGCTCGGGGGCGGCTGCACATTGGAAGAAGATGAATAGTGAAAAGAGGGGGTTGTTGGTTTGCTGTTGTTTAAAAAAAATGTCCCTACCAAGTTCGGCCCGCACTCGATCAGAATTTGGTCCGAGTTCGGCCACTCAAAATTTACGTCATTTATGAGTAATAAATTATAAAAATAACTCATAAACTTTTAGCTCTTTGATTTAATTAATATTCATCACCTTGGGTTAGCTGTAGGGGACGGATCCCAGCTAGCGGTAGTCTGAAAACACTTAGCACCGTGTCGCTTAGGCTTTTATGTCTTGTTGACAGAAGGACCCTTTCGGCTTGGACCCAAAGTAACTTCCATTAATAAATCGCTAAATATGAAGTTTTAAGTACTTTTATTAATCATAACACATTATGACTCTAAAAATTCAAGTATGCCTAACTCTAGATGCAGATAGTTGAAACGATGTTCAGCTAGTAGTTTTGTGAATATGTTTGCTAGTTGATGATCTGTGTCAATAAATTGTAAGCATATATCCATGTGTTGTTGGTGATCACGCAAAAAGTGGTGACGTACTTCTATGTGTTTAGTGCGTGAATGACATACTGGGTTCTTAGTCAGATTAATAGTACTAGTGTTATCGCAATAAATGGGAATCTTAGTGTAGTACATATTATAGTCTTCTAGGGTTTGCTTCATCCATAAAATCTGAGCGCAAAAATGTCCCGCGGTGATGTACTCAGTCTCAATTGTTGATAAAGCTATAGAGTTTTGCTTCTTGCTAAACTAAGAGACTAAAGCTTTTTTTTATAAAATGACACGTATCGTGGGTACTTTTATGGTCTACTTTGCATCCAGCAAAATTAGTATATGAGTAACCGATTAGGTCAAGCGATATGATTTTGGAATACCATAAGCCGACTGTAGAAGTTCCTTTAAGATGTCGAAAGATACGCTTAACGACGCAAATGTGTGATACCTTAGGATTAGCTTGATATCGTGAACAGATGCAAACACTAAACATTATATCAGGAAGACTAGAAGTTAAGTAAAGTAAACTACCAATCATATCTCGATACTTACGCTGGTCGACTTGTTTTCCACTTTCATCAATGTCAAGTCGTATTGATGTAGCCATTGGCGTGCCGATAGACTTTACGTTGTCGAAGTCATACTTCTTTAGTAAATCCTTCGTGTACTTGGCTTGATTGATGAGGGTTCCTTCGAGTGTTGTTTGATCTGGAGTCCAAGGAAGTAGTTGAGCTCTCCTATCATACTCATTTCAAACTCACTCTGCATATACTTAGCAAAATCTTAACAGAGTTTTTCGTTAGTAGAATCAAAAATAATATCATCAACGTAAATTTGTACAAGTAAAATATTGTCAACTGAAGATTTGATAAACAGAGTTGTATCAATTCTTCCTTTTGAAAAATTATTTTCAAGTAGGAAAACACTTAGGCGTTCATACCAAGAACGCGGTGCTTGTTTGAGACCATAAAGAGCTTTTCTAAGCTTGGAAACGTGATCAGATTTTTGAAAGTCTTCAAAACCATGGACTGTTTCACAAAAACTTCTTTCTTCAAAAAATTGTTCAAAAATGCACTTTTTACATCCATTTGAAAAAGTTTGAAATTATGAAAACATGCAAATGCACAAAATATGGGAGTGGCTTCTAGTCTAGCAACATGAGCATATGTCTCGTCATAATTAATTTATTCTTCTTGATTATAACCTTGTGCCACTAGACGTGCTTTGTTGCGTAAAACTTGTTCATCCTCTCTAAGTTTATTTCGAACACCCATTTAGTACCAATTATTGATTAACTAATAGGTTTAGAAATAAGTTTCCAAACTTGGTTTCTTTCAAATTGATTCAGTTCCTCTTGTATGGCATTATTCTAAAATTTATCATTAAAAGTATTTACTATTGTCTTAGGTTCTACATGAGAAATAAATGCTACATTTGCTGCTATATCTCTAGTAGAAGAATGTATACCTACGCCTTTGGATACATCACATATTACGAGTGTCTCTGGATGGTCTGGCATGAAATTTATCTTCTTCAACAGACACTCCAGATAATTTTCGTTAGTAGCAGTATCTTCAGGTGCTTTGGGTTTGCTTTTTACATCTTCGTCATAACTGTCGCTAGATCTTTGACTATTGAGCTCATCAAAAGTAATATTAATTTATTCTTTAACAATCATAGATCTTTTATTGAAAATTTTATATTATTTACTCTTGGCAGCATGTACAAGAAATATTTCTTCGTATGCCTTCGAATCGAACTTACCCAAGTTATCATTGGTGTTCAGGATAAAACAACGACAACCAAAAATAACTTTGAAATAAGAAATGTTTGGAATCCTTCCAAACCATAATTCATAGGGGGTTTTCTTTGATATAGGTCAAATTAACACCCTATTCAAAACATGGCAGGTTGTACTTACAGCTTCTGTCCAAAAATATTTAAGAAGATTATGTTGATTCAGCATGACTCTAGCCATATCGCTTAGAGTACGATTCTTTTGCTCCATAACACCTTTATGCTGAGGAGTTATAGAACAAGAAAACTCGTGATAATATCCACTATCATCATAAAACTTTTGAAATCAGTATTTTCGAATTCACCACCATGATCACTTCAGATTCGAGTAATCATGAAGCCTTTTTCATTTTGTACATTTTTGCAAAATACTTTCAATTCAAAAATAACAACACTTTTGTTTGATAAAAAGTACACCCAAGTATAACAAGAGAAATTATCGACTATGATAAAAGCGTAGAGTTTAACGTTAAGACTAGCGACTCTACTAGGATCAAACAAATCTATATGAATCAACTACAAAGGTCTAGAAGTTCTTACAACGTGATGGATTCAAAGGATAACCTAGTTGCCTTGTTCTTTTTATAGGCCGAACATATCATATTTTTGTTGAAGGTAATTTCTGGGAGTCCTTTTACCAGCTTTTTAGTGCATAGCCATGAGATAGCGTCTATATTTGCATGTCCTAGCCTCATATGCCATAGCCACCTTTCATCCTGATTGGTTACTAGGCACTTACCTGCACTATTAGTACGTTCTAGAAAGAAAACATAAATATTCTTTCATGATCCCTTCATATATATACGAAATTCCCAGTAGACATCTCATATATAGAATACTTGTCTTTCACAAAATTAATGTCATAACCGTTATCTGCCAAATGACTTATGCTCAAAAGGTTATATTTCAATTCTATGACTAGACAAACATCTTTTATTTATGGGTAGGGAGACATACCAACAGTACCTATTCCTATAATATCACCTCGAAGATTATTACCAAAGAAAATATACCCTTATCTTTTCATCAATAGCGTAGCGAATAAAGATGTATCACATGTCATGTGCCTCAAACATCATCGAGTATCCACTTGCTTTTAGCATGAGAGGGTTGAGGGTCCACCTACAAAACGAGTAAAAGAATTCTTTGGTACCCATTTTTTCACGGGTCTAGTATGATTAGTCTTAGGAATCCAAGTAAGTATATTTGTGGCAACAAGCTTTCTAGCTCTACAGTACTGTGATATGTGTTCGTATGTACCAAAATATGTGCATGTTATTTTTGAAATTGTGCTCTTTATTTCTGTGTTGACATTCTTGTGTGTCTTTCTTGGAAACCTGTATGTGAAAGCATGGTGTGAGAAATGTGTTGCTTATGTTCTTTTTTTTGTTTAGTCCTTTGTGGTGTATGCTTGGTATTAGGACTAACCTTAGGCCATGTAACATGGTTGACCTGTTTGCCTAACTTGATCTCTAACTTTTTAGAGATAGCACAAGACTCCTCGAATTTAATAGTCATATCCGTGAGTCTTTGCCAGTGACTAGGAGTCTATTCTTCTCTATGTCATAAAGTTCTTGCACCTTGACATAGTCACTTTCTTTCTTCTCTATGGTGAGGATAGCCTCATAATAGTCCAATTTAAGTTTGGCTATCTCTTCCATGTTACCGGTAGTAGATGTCTCTTTAATGTCTTCAATAAGATTAGATAGTCTAGCTACTTCGGTTGTGTATACCTTAATCTTTTTGCGAGATTACTTGTACTTGTCCAACATATTTATATACTCTTTAAGTAGTTCGCTAAAGGTATTTTCTAATTTACCGAAAGTAAAATTATCATACAGAGGGTTCTTAGATACCTTATCGAATGCCATCAGACAAACATTTACACTGCTGCTGGGTCTGTCCTCCTCCTCTGATTCACTGGTCTCACTTTCGTGCCAGATGTTAGTATTAGCGTACTTTTGACTGGTTATAGCTTTTTTGCTCGATCTTGATTGGTCATATGGATTGCTCTTCTTTGATAGTGGACAGTCCTTCTTTATAAGCCCTGACTTCTTGCATCCGAAGCAGATTATTTCTTCTTTGTTTCTTTCGTGTATGTCCTTCTTCTTTCGGTTTGATCTCACAAACTTTAAGAACTTTCTGAAGTTTTTGACCAACAGGGCCTGTTTATCACCATCGGACTCTTCTTCATCAGAATTATTGTATGAGACTATTTTGGCTTGTGCTTCAAAGGTAATTAATTTTTCTTTGGGAGTTGCTTCTTCAAATTCTTGCAAGTCCAGCTCATGGGTCATGTGCTTGTCCATCAGTGTCTTCAATGTCATCATGGTAAGGTCATTTCCTTCTATGATCGCGATAGCCTTCGATTTCCAGTTCTTTGTTAAAGCCTGCAATACCTTCCTGATCTTCTCATGATTGTTGTAATCCTTACCAAGAGGTTGTAAAGGATTAGTAATATCGAGGAAACGAATGAACATCTGTGTAATTGACTCACAAAGTTTCATCTTGAAAGACTTGAATTCCTGTGTTAATCTACTGATTTTTTATTCCTTCACTTGGGAAGTCCTTTCATGAGTTGCCTCAAGAAGTCTCCAAATTTTATTAGATGTCGTATAGGTTGATATGCGATTAAACTCGATTTTTCAATTTCACAGAATAGTGAATTGATGGCTCGTGCATCTAGACTAGCTTGTGTCTTTTCATGCTCTGTGTATTTGTCATATGACTTGTCTACTAATACACCATCAATCACTATTTTAGGCGGTTTCTTATAACCGTCTATTACTATCGACCAAAGATCGAAATTCAGTGACTTTAGAAAGAAACTCATCCGTATTTTCCAATAGGTATAATTTGTTCCATCAAATAGTGGGAGTCTATTTATGGACTGTCCTTCATCATAGAATATAGATTTAATGGATGCCATAGATATATATATTCTCTAGATGGTTATGTGTATATATATAACCTGCTTTGATACCAATTGTAGGACCATTGAGCACCTCTCGAAGGGGGTGAATAGAGTGTGTGTGTGAAGCAAAAAATATCACCAATTAGAACTTATAATATGGCAGGCAAATGACAGTAAGTAAACTGTAGTAAAGTAAAAGTCAAGAAGATTAAACTCAGCGGCATATCGATATACACTGCTATCCCTCTGTGAGGACTAGTCCAGTCTTGAGTACTCTTGTTCGATGTTAGTCCAGTATGGTACAAGCTAATTGAGAGCTTGTAGTCTCTTACAACACCGTGCTTGGTGACGAGCGTACGACCGACTCCAGAGGGCTATTTTGAAAACTGGAACTTTTTTTGAATGCAGCCTCCAATACAACTCTTTAGTACCAAAACTCTCTATTGAACAAAATTGTACTAGCTTTGGCTAAGAGTGGTATAGGCTTGATTTGAAAGCTTTAGCTCATAGAAAATACTTTAGAATGAATAGAGAAGAGAAGATTGAATCAATGAGTGAGTGATTTGGAAATGGGAAACTTCTTCTCTATTTATAGTATTTTTGTAGAACGAATTCTGACAAAGTTCGGACAAAGTTTGGATACAGAAATCTCGTATTCGAACATTGGATATAGATTTGAAGGGAATTCAAATCAAATATCAAAACTAACTCGACCAAACTCGGGCCAAGTTCTACCTAAGTTCTTCCTAGATTAGGTCAGAATTGTTGGGCCAAATTTGTATGGGTTTTATACTTTTTAGAAGTATGAACTTTTGGATTTTTTATGTGAAGGCTAATTTTTGTGTACTGAAAAAAGAACCTAAGCCAGTACCGATCATGATCAACCTTACGTATTTTTTATAGACTCAATAAAAGTAAATACAGAAGAAAATATGAAAAAGCTTGATCTTGATTCCAGTGTGTTTGGTTCTTGATGACGACGCGATGTTTGTACTTTGTAGCAGTAGGACACAGATTTAGGATACAATCATTCTTCTGCTTGAAACCTATAAACTCATAGCAGTATATGTATTTTGTGTAGAACCCTAGAGGGGGGGTGAAAAGGGTAATAAAATAATTACCAACAATAATAAGCAATTTAAAAGACAATAAAAGGAAGAGATAATCAAACACTCGATGTATCCTGGTATCCTTCCAAGGGGCACTCCTGTCCTGTAATTTTCTCCGGCTTTAATCCACTATTTGAGTAAATAGTTACAATATGAGTTTGGATCCGAAGAACTAGTCAACTTCTACACATGACTTTGGATCCGAAGAACTCGTCAACTTCTTACACACGAGTTTTCTTCCGAATGCTCGTCAACTTCAAATTTGGGAGAAAAGAGGTTTCGATCTTCTTGAACACTTGGGAGATCTAAGTTACTACTCTTGAATACTCTAACATTTTAATGGATGACAATTTAAAGCTTGGTAGAGTATTGGTGGAACTCTTTGGTAGATGGAAAATTTAAAACTCAAGTGGATAAGTATTTATGAAGAAAGAGGATGCCTATTTATACAAATCCAAAGTCATAAAGAGCATTCAACAGCCGAGCGGATTATCCGACAGATTTTCGCGAAAATCATTCGGATTATCCGACCAAACAGTAACGACTAGAAATAGATCATTGGATGCATTAAATGCTTCTGACATACACCGTTGGATTTGAATTCGAACAAGGCCAGCAAGGCATCCGGATTATCCGACGGATTATCTCGGAGATCCGACGAATAATTCGTAGTAGACAATAAAATAGTTGTTGTTTATGATCGAATTATCCGACGAATTACGGCGGAGATCCGCTGGATGATCTGAAATAGACAACAGAATAGTTGATGTCTAAGTTCGGATTATCCGACGGATTACTGCAAAAATCCTTCAGATGATCTGGATGTTACACCAAATACTTGATATTTACCATCGGATTATCCGACGGATTACAGCGGAGATCCAGCGGATTATCCTTCTCTTCATAAAATATATTTCAGTATTCTATAGCTTTTTAGTGTGACATCCATGCTAAAGTGTGTACATGATTTCCTAGATACTTACAGACACTTAGAGAGACAGATGAGCTTTTGATCTTGAATTCTTTTGTATTGTCAAATGTCTTCTTGAGTGCGATAGGGTTTTCTCTTGTAAGTGTTGGAAGCATCTTTTCTTCTTGCTCCGAAAGGCTTTGTTTCTTCTTATAGAGGTTGGAGTTATCTTTCCTTCCATCTTTGACTGACTTGTTTATTCCTGTAGAATAATAGTGGTAAAATAGTACAGAGGTTAATTATACTCAATATATCAAAATCAGTGTGCCAACAATCTCCCCCACTTTGATAATTGACAAAATGTACGGGTTTAGGAGATAGCTCCCCCGTAATATGATATCTCTCCCTCAATACAATTTCTCCCCCTTTGGTCTTTATAAAAAATATAGGTAGGAGACTAGATAGAAGTAAATAAAATAGGTAGACAGAAAAGACGTAGCATTGATAATAATACTGACTTGATTGAAACATAGTTAGGCATAAAATAGTACTACATTAGACCAGTCCCCGAAGGACTGCATAAGACATACGGCTTAAAAAAATAAGACTAGTCCCCGAAGGACTGCACAAGACAACACCCATTTAAAAAGTCCACGAAGGACTGCACAAAAAGGAACTAAACAAAATAAGACACCCCCACCACTAAAAGCCGAGATCCATCAACTGTCAGAAGCACCCGGAGGGTCAACATCAGCCTCCTGATCCTCATCATCACCCGGGTCTGGGGTAAAAGCACCATATGGGTCTATGCCTCCAGGATACATGAAGCCATAGTCATTGGGATCGATAAAGCGCAACCCGGGGAAGTTAGGATGAGGAGCATTAGGATTGACATACAAGTTGCGTTCCTCTAGCATACACTGGAAGTAGTCGGCTTGATCCATGAAGCCATGGTGAATGAGGGTGCTAAGTCCTCGGGTGGCCGCCTGAATACGCTATGTGGTAGAGACGGAAAGAGAGTCAAACTTGCGATCGATGTAGCGGCAAACCTCGGGGTCTATGCCTCCAGGATACATGAAGCCATAGTCATTGGGATCGGTAAAGCGTAACCCAGGGAAGTTAGGATGAGGAGCATTAGGATTGACATACAAGTTGCATTCCTCTAGCATACGCTGGAAGTAGTCGTCTTGATCCATGAAGCCATGGTGAATGAGGGTGCAAAGTCCTCGGGCGGCCGCCTGAATACGCTCTGTGGTGGAGACGAAAAGAGAGTCAAACTTGCGATCGATGTACCGGCAAACCTCGGGAGTGAGGATCATAGAAGGCTGAACAGCAGGTTCAGCAACAACCGTCGAAATGGCACAGCTATGGGTCTTGGACTTGGCAAATAGGGTAGGCCGATCTCCAATGGAGGCAGTTAGTCAAGTTGACCCCATTAGCTTCGAGAATCATTATAATATACATGTCGAAGAGGAGAGAGCGATGGGTAGTTTTTCGGATAAGAATTATGGTGAAGATGATGATTTTGGCTAGGGAAAACGGTTGCTTGAAGACGAGGTAGTATATGGAAATCATCTCCTTAGTGGTTAGATAATCCATATTCCTAAATTTCGGAGTGAGGGTGTGGCAAATGATACGATGGGAACGAATTTAGGTCCTTGTCCTCCGGCCTTTGGACAGTAGGGCGACCACAAATATTGAAAAAAATTCTTCGTAGCTGAGATCGGGAGAAATAGTTATATTGTCAAGTGCATTTAGAAAGAGCGGTAGGATTTATGTTCTTGCAGGCCAAGAATGCTGGCCAGAGAGGAGGCAGTGACATTGATCTTTACCCCGTTGACTTTTGTTTCAAACTCCGATCCTTTCTTAGCGGGAACCAAGTTACAGTAGAACATCTTGATGGCATTTGGGTAGATGTCTACTTGCTGTTCCAGGAGGTCGGCAATCCTAGAGAACTCAAAGTACTCACGATGTAAAGGAAAGGTGAGCTAGGAGAGAGGCTTTCCGGGACATATGGGGGCTTCGTGGTAGTAGGAGAACCACTCTTGGAAATGGCGGACAGACTTGAAGATGGTAGGATTATAGCCTTGCATCGGTGCAGAAGAGAATAGGGAGGCAGAAGGCGGAGTGGCGGAAGAGGAGGAGCCGTCGTGGTGAGAGCGCTTGTTGTGAGAAGCCATTGGAAGAGGAAGGAGTTTAAAGTAGAGAATAGGTTTTGAAGTAGTAGGGAGTTTGAAGGAGGAAGATGAGTTTATATAGGGGTGAATGGGGGTGCGTGGGGGGGAGGGTAGATGAAGGGTTAAGCCGTTTGGTGAAGGAGAATGAATGTGGGAGGATTATTAGGAGAATTGAATGGGAGCAACCGTTCGAATTCTGTGCCAACCGCACGCGAACGAAAAATCTGACAAATTTTTGCAAAATGTTGGCGGAAAATACGGATGAAGATAGGGACGAATTAATTAGGGTTAGTGAAAAGTTAACCCATTTCGGAAGTTGTACAGTCAACGTTTGGTAGTTTGTGCCAAGAATTAATAACGAAAAATCTGACAAATTTATGCAAAAATTTGGCAGATGATCCGTTATAACCAAAGAAAACATTTTGGAAGAGTTCGGATTATCCGACGGATTTCTGCAAAAATCCTTCGGATAATCCGGATAGTTTGAAGACAGAATTTAAAAAGATTTTTCAAGGAGCCCGATTTTGTGACAAATGAAGGAGAGTCGATCTTCGGCGAGAGATTTGGTGAAGATATCAGCAAATTGTTGGTCAGTGTCAATAAATTCAAAACTGATGTCCCCTTTGAGTTGATAATCACGCAAAAAGTGGTGTCGAATCTTAATGTATTTCGTGCATGAGTGACAAATAGAATTTTTAGTGAGATTAGTGGAGCTAGTACTATCACATTTGATGGATATGTCGTGGACCATAGTCTACAAGTATTTGTGTCATACAAAAAATTTGTGCACAACAACAACCAGCTGTAATGTATTCGGTCTCAGTTGTGGAAAGAGCAACCGATTTTTTTTTCTTACTAAACCAAGAAACCAAAGGTTTTCTAAGAAATTGGCATGTGCCGCTAGTGCTTTTTTGGTCAATCTTGCATCCGACAAAATCTGCATCCGAGTAGTCGATAAGCTCAAAAGATAAATTTTTTGGATACTATAGTCCCATGTTAATGGTGCCTTTAAGATACCGAAAAATGCACTTAACGGCATATAAGTGTGATTCTTTAGGATTTGCTTAGTATCGTACACATAAGCAAATACTAAACATGATGTCAGGACGACTAGCAGTTAAGTAAAGCATGCTACCGATCATACCTCGATACTTACGAATGTCAATGGAGACACCATTTTCATCTTGATCAAACCTGGTCGTTGTGGCCATAGGAGTTCTCATTGATTTCGATGAGTCTAGTTCAAAGCGCTTAAGAAGATCCTTTGTATATTTGGCTTAATTGATGAACGTGCCTTGAGGTCCTTGCTTGATTTGTAGACCAAGAAAGAAAGATAATACTTCCATCTTGCTCATCTTAAATTCGTCCTGCATAACTTTGGCAAACTCTATACATATGTTTTATTAGTGGAACCAATAATATGTAGGACCGTTGAGCACCTCTAGAGGGGGAGGGGGGTGAATAGAGTGAGTGCGAGTGCAACAGAATAAATTATAACTTAAAAATTAAAGGAAGATAACAATGGCAGTAAATAAAGTGACAATAAATAAATGTAGCAAGAGATCAGAGAATCAAACTCAGTGAACAACGCGATATATACTGGTTTCCTTCTTGGAGGACTAATCTAGTTACAGGTACTCTTGCCTGCTGTTAATCCACTATTCACAAGCTAATTGAGAGCTTGCAGTCTCTTTACAACACTGTGCTTGGTTACAAGTGTACGACCAACTTCACAACACCGTGCTTGGTGACAAGCGCCCGACCGGCTCCTAAAATAGAGATGATTTCTGAACTTGAATGATCTCTTTACAACTCTGAGAACCAAAGAACTCTAAATCGAATCGATATTACTGGCTTTGGCTAAGAGATGTATAGGTGGAGTATGAAAGCTTCTAGAACACTAAAAAACACTTTAGGAATAGATAAAAAGAAAAAATGATGAGTGATTTGAAAAGGAAAATTTGCCTTCTATTTATAGGTGTTTTTGAGAACCGAACTCGGACAGAGTTCGGGTGGAGTTCGGATGAAAAGATTTTGCAAACGAACTTTGCATGCAGATTTGGAGGTAAAAACATTTGAATTTGAAATGACCGAACTCAGCCTGAGTTCTGTCCAAGTTCATCTAGTAATGTTTTGTCAAATTCTATTGCATAGTATAAATGGAACTTTTGATAAGTGGACTTTGAATGAATGGGCAGGCTTTATAGACGAGTGGACTGTGAATAACCTAAGCCAGTAATACTCAGTCGATTTTACAATTTGTATCATGGACTCACTAAAGGATAAAATACATAATAAACTGTAAAAAGACTCAGACTGATTCAAGTACATAAGTACTTTGGGATGATGATTTTTATGCTTGCTGATGTTGTAGTACACTCTCTGATGTTGAATTTACTTGACCTGAACTGTTAGCAGTAGTTTGTATATTTTGTGTATTGACTTAAGTCATTTGTTGATTTATCAGAATCGGGTGTGACCATTTGGTAATAGGCCAACAATCTCTCCCATTTTGATTATTGACAAACTTTAGTCTATACCAAAATATATCTAATAACTTGAAATAAAAATACTTGATTTGTTCTTTGAATAAACCAGTTGATTTTGTTTTAAAGAATATTGCTCTTTCTCCCCCTTTGTCATGATCAAAAAATTATGGCTCCTCCGTAATATGTGAAGTCAATAGTGCTCACCAAAAGACAAAGAAATAACATATCCATATATAAAAAGTCGTAGCAAAAGTATACTAAAAGTAGCAGTGAGAAAAGAAATAACTGAAATCTCATAATACCACTAGAATAAGATACAACTAATATAAACTGCATAAGTAATAACTCAAAAGTTTATGACGAAGCACCGAGGGGATGCCTCGGACTCAGAACGCGCACGGAACGCAAAACAGTTTGTGGAACACGTGTATACGTATGGAGGGGACACATGGCTGCTGGTCGGCGCACGGGATGCCTCGGGACAGCGACGGGGTGCCGCGGGACAGCGGTAGGGCACAGTACGGGACCTAGCGCAGTCGGGAACGCACGGAGAGCGCTGATGGGGGTCGACGGCGTAACAGAAGCGGCTGGCGGGGGTCGTCGGGCCTGGCACGGCAGCTGGCGCCGTGCGGAGGGCTGCGCACTGGTGTGGCGGCCGGGAGGGGGGCGGCCGTGGGTGCTGCGGCTACGGGATCGACTAGTCTAATAAAAAGTCTAACTCGAAAGTTTAGACTGGTACATCATAAATGAACTACATAGATCATCATCTAACAACTATATCCAAAAACCACTAACTGTAGTCCCATATCACAATAGCGTACCATCACCTCCAGGAGCATCCGGTAGAAAGTAAGTTGTAGTAGGATCGAAATGAGCAAAGGTAGCCTCATCATCGAACCTCGGACCAGTGAATCTGGGGTGATGGATCATCGGAACAGGATGAGTAGGCTCGTGAGATAGACTCCAGTCTATATCAACAATGTTGTTCTGCAACAACTGTGCCCGGATAATGTAGCGGAACTCAGAGTCAATGTAACTCTGATGACATTGAGCTGAGAGGGCAACAAAGTCATCAAAGTGCTGATAAAAGCCTGGGTTAAAGCCAGGAGCAAGGGCTGGAGCAGCTAGAGCAGGAGCCTAAGGGTCATCTCATGAACCGGAGCAGCAGGTTCGGCACCGGGTGGAGAAGGAGGGTTAGGATACAACCTAACTCTACTAAGCTCAATAGCAGGAGAAGAGAAAGGACAGAGTTGAAGATCAATTTCAAATCTCTTGAAGATAGATGCCAGGTGCATTGGGTAAACAAGGTTACGCCCGGCACTTCTGTAATTGAGCATCCAGGCCATAACAGTCTTGGGGATGGAGAAAGAAATGCCAAAGTGAATACGATACATCGCAGATAATTCCATGAAGGTAATCTCGTCAGAAGATCCCCTTTTCGGAAGTAAAGCGGAGAAGATAAAGCGATGTAGTTCATAGAAGTGCTGATTCAAGTGTTTTGAATACACCCTACGTGGGACAGAATGAGGGTGACACATCAATTCTTTGAAAGAGTCAAGAGAGACACCTTCTGGAAACTGGACGTAGTTAATATCCACCAATTCTTCACCAATATCAGGAACGTAAAAATATTCATTGATATCAGTGGCATTGAACTCAAGTTCTTCTCCAGCAACACAAGAATAGAAATATTATCAGCAACTTCAAAGAAGTCACGAAATCCAAGTTGGTTAAAGGTATGAGCATATTCAGAAAATATTGTAAAGTTGACATAAGCTCCAGCACAGATTTTACAACCAAAGAAGGAATCAAACCAAAGATAGAAAAATTCTTTGTCAAGAAATAGACCGGAGTCATAGTCGTCATTATCAGAGGGACAAGCTGGACTGAAAACATTGGTTGGGACATATTCAGATGAAGATGATCCTGCTTATGAGGCATCTCTTTTAGGCTTTGAGTGCCATAGTGTAGCTCTCCTTCCTAAAAATTTGAAATATTTTATTATTATTTATTTTATTTGAATAGTAATTTTTAGATTTTATAAATAAACAATTATTTATTTATCATTTCGGTAGATGACTTTAGCTATGGTTGAGTTTTGAAGTACCAGACGACTAGGAATCATGGTACGGATAGTGCAATGGAGTGCTTTGACTAGTGTATTAGCCCCGGTAGGGAAGGTCGAGCCATAGGTTTATTCTAACTAGAAAAAATTAGGCCAAATTGTGACATGACTCTTACAAATGATTTATTTATATTTTTATTAAGCCTATGAAATTTAGGATGCGCGGTCGTACCAATTTAGTCCGGACTGGACCCGAACCGAACCCAAGCCTATGTAGTCGGGTAGTGCGACCAAAGACGCCCATGTAGGTGTGCATTATTAGTGTTTTGTATTCTATATTAATAGGATATTAAGTATTTTGCGATACATCTGTTACCTATACGAAATATGTGTTATTGATATTAAATTGTTAATTATCTCATAATAGGATAAATATTCTTTTGTGATGTATTTCTAGATTGCTAAGATTTTATTATATATATATATATATATATATATATATATATATAAATATATATATATATATATACTTGTGTATTACTGGCATACCAATATTTGTTTTATTTATATACACCGATAGATTTTGTATATATAATATTTTAATAGAAGATCAAAATCCGATTATATGTTAGAGTATTTAATAAATATTATCTAAACTATGCGTATATATATATATATATATATATATATATATATATATATATATATATATATATTGTCTGTGTTTATTTGATTAGATGAAATATATGTATTGATCATTTTGTGTGTATTTATTTTGTGTGCTTAAGTAATTAAATGGTTAGTATTTCATAAGTAAATATACATATAAATACACAAATATTATGTAAATAAGTCTATATATATATAAGTCTCTCTCTCTCTCTCTCCCTCTCTCTCTCTCTCTCTCTCTCTCTCTCTATATATATATATATATATATATATATATATATATATATATATATATATATATATATTCCAAACAGCATTTTATTGAAAACTAAAACAGGCTCGTAACGAGCAGTACATGTGCCAGGGTCCAAAACACACTAAAAGACCCTGGAAGGCAAAGTGGAAAATACATAAAGGTAGATTTTGAAATTTCGAAAAAGTTCGAAATTAGAAGACGTAGAGGGTCTAGAGAATTCTCGAAATGTACGGGAGTGGGCGGTCGGCTCGATGAGGTGGCGCACTGCCAATTTTTTTTCTTTTTTTTTGGAATTCAAAAATTTGGAAGTTCAAATTTTGAAAACCGCTGGGGGGATGGGGGTTTGTCCGGGCGCGCGTCCCAAGAGAGGATTGCGCGTGGCCCTAGGGGGTGGGCGTGGGGCCCAAGGGGGTGGGCGCGGGGCCCTATGCGCTGTGGCGGAGCATGGAGCTTAGCCCGTAGAGCGAGGGAAGCGGGCGGCGCGAGGGAGGCAGCCACCAGCGAGTCGCACGGGGAGGCAAGGCGACGAGGGAGGCAGGGGCAGGTAATCGCCGACGGACGAGGGGACGCGGCCGACGGGGGAGAGCGGGGAAAGGAGGGGGCTCGACCACGACCACCAGGCGGTCGGGGGTGAGCGGGGAGGGCCGAAAGACGGAGGAGGCCGGAGAAGAAGATCGAAAGGGGGAGGGGAGGGGAAAAGCGGGAGCTGGGGCTCGACCGCCGGCTCGCTAGGATAGGCTCCGAAGAGCGTATCGGTGGGCGGACGGCAGGGACGTCGACGCCGGAGACGACGAGGAAGGTGCCAGGGAGGGGGAGAGGCGCGCCGCAGACGCTGAGGGGGGCGCCGATGCGGTGGAGAAATGCGCCATGGGCCACCGTACAATGGCAGCGGAGAAAAGAGGAGGGAAGCCGCCAAGGGGGAAGAAGAAACCCGGCGACGCTTCTAGGCCAAGGAGGCCGCACGGCCTCCAGAACCACCCGGCCACAAGGCTGGCGAGGGCCAAGGCGATCAAAGGGGGGAGAGCCGAGAGCCCCTGTCCCTTTCCCATGTATCGTTGTTATATATATATATATATATATATATATATATATATATATATATATATATATATATATATATATATATATATATATATATATATATATACCCTTATATATATATATATATATATATATATATATATATATATATATATATATAAGGGGCTATATATATATATATATATATATATATATATATATATATAGCCCCTTATATATATATATATATATATATATATATATATATATATATATATATATATATATATATATATATATATATATATATATATATATAGTTAACATCAGTATTGTAAAATCTCATCCCAGTCCAGTCGGGCCAGGCCCAGTAAGCCAGCCCGAGCCAATCAGCCGCTAACCCAACACCAGCTCAGCCCAATCCCCCAAAGCCTAAAGCCAGGCCAAGCTAGAAAACCCCATAAGCAGTAGCATCTTAGCCCAGGCTGAGCAAACTTTTCCAAAACTCAAGCCCGAGCTCTACAAATCCCCACCCGACCCTGAGAAACCAAGGTGAGCACAGTATATCTATGTATCGATCGAAACAGATGGGGCAAACCCTAACACCCACGGCGCCCCCTTCCCTGGGCGCGCCTTCAGCGGCGGCCGCCTGCCGACCCAGACGTAGAAGCCCTGGAAGCCACCAGTGCTGCCCCCATGGCCGAACAGTAAACAGGGGTCCCCTGTTTTGAAGAAGTCCAGGTAACCCTATTCACAAACCAATTTTTTCTTTGATACTAGGTCGTTTTTAGTTTGGTTAAGTCCTGTAGAAACCCCACATGACCCTCTCAAATTCTCATCAAGGGGATTTGAATGAGACAACACGATCACCCCGTGAACTCGACACAAAGTCGAGACAAATCTGTCCAAAAATCGAACTTAAGAACGACCCAACACCCTGTTTTAGAAGGGTATTTCGGAGCCAGATATTGTTAGTTTTTGAAAACCTATTAGAAATAGTTTTAGATTATATATACGAGATTAAAACCTATTTGGCATATCCAAATTTTATCAAGTATGTACAAAGTTATTCGAATTCAAAAATCAAGAAAAATCGTGAAAAATAGTTTTCAAAAACTAAAAAAATTCGTCGACACGATGTGCGTCCCGCCAATCCGGGCAATGTGGTCGCGAGCCGAAAGCATCGAAAGGTGTGTAACGGCTTCATGGACGTGTGGGCTTTGACAAAATTCAAATTGGTCGCGTTGTGCGCGACGAATTTGATGCGTATCCGTCGAAATTCACCGTATTGACCTCTGTGCAAATTTCCTAATTACTTTATACACGCTCGTCAGATCGAGATAAAACTTACGCCAACAGGACCGTATCATTTTTCTGATCCTGTATGCCAAGTTTGATCCAATTCTGATACAGTTGAATCGAAACGCCGTTTTGCGGGCCCCACGGTCCGACTCAACGGGCAATTTTGTGCACGGCCCGCCGAAATCCAACTCTGGACATACGGTTGGGTTCGTATTAGAAAACCAAACGTATTGACATATAGTTCGACGACTTTAGAGACTGTTGACTCTGGCATGCTTTTCGGTGCAAAGCGGGTCCAACGACGGACACTGTTTTGACCTAAATTATCGTTTTGCTCATGTGCCCAGAATTGGACTTAAGGACAGGCGATTCTAGCTAAGTTGACTATTCTGAGAACGTTGGTAATGTTTATTTCAGCATCCAGAGATTTTTTGCTTGTGTTGACTTTAGTGATTCATTTGATGTGATTGTACTATCGGTTTCTCCAGCTAAGGACCTCAGACAAGTGTACTTTTTGATTGCTTTCGATTCATAGTAGTCTTTTCATTTCATGTTATACATATATCTTGCTGCTTGTTGACACGCTCGTCACACAGAGTAGTCGGAAGGGGAATATCTTAGTAGACATGTGAACTACCTAGAACTATCCCAATATATCTAATCTTGACTGATAGCAGCTATACACGACACGTGCAGGTTGCCATATTTACCCCCTAGTCGTTTACATATCGAAAAGGATATTTCAAACCACATAGGTAGTTGTCTTTTATTTGTTTTTCCTTGTCTTCTTCATAATCTGCCATGACATCAGTTACCTTCTAGTTTTCATCTCTCATATGTTATTTTCATGTCTTGTTAATTCTATTGTGTTTTCGTATTGCCGTCGGTTTGTGTACTTGTTCCATTCCTGACTGAAAACCAATATTTTTTAGGTTAGCTGTGGCTTCTTTAGCATTGGAATATTCGGGTGTACTTGCAGACAGAAACCTAGAAATAGATAGTAGTTGTATCATTTTCATAAATTGTAAAACTTTGTATTTCCTTTAAATATAAATGTTGTAACTGTTGTAATAAATTTAGAACTGTAAATGAGCAGCAAATGTTATATTTTGTGATTTTGAGCATCTTGGCCGTGACAGCGTTCTACCGCCGATTCTACGGTATATGCTAGCTTGGACACGTCTCGTATCCGAAAAGCGAGTGCGGGTCGTGACAAGTTTTTATGGCGGCCCATGCAGGTCTATTTTTGTAAAAGATTGCAAACTCGTGATGGTACTTAAGTTAGTCATACCATTACGAGCCTGCGACTAGAAAATGCTCATTCACAACTTATGTTAAATTAATTTAAGAGAATGACTAGGACTAGTAGTCCCTTACTCAAAATGACCGTAGGGTCGTTAAGGTTGTCAACTAGGCCATGCAATTAAGATAAGGAATTATTGAATTTAGATAGCTTGCCAGATCTCTATAGATACACTATTACTTTTGATATGACGATATGATCCAACGTGGGTATACTACTCACTTGGTTAGTTAGGATTTCCTAGAATTAAGACTTTAATCCTGATAAACTGTTCAATTTTCTTTTGCTCTGTTAGATATAAATCTTATATCACAAGTTAGAATTGCCTATTTTAAATTCTATTTTGCTATAAGGAATTGGTTTATAATTTTTTATTCTAGTATTCGCATATGAATCTCGAGGTAGATTGATTCAAGATTTTCCCTCAACCATTGAAATGCATATGAAATAGATACTAGGATGTTTGTATTTCTTTCGTCTTTAATTATTTCTTCCATGTTAAATCTTTTACTTTAAATGTTGTGACTGATAGGACAAATACCTATGCTCTATTTTTAGTCAACTTGTTTGAAATCTCTAGAAGCTCATGAATTTTTACGGATATAATTAAAGGAATGGTTAGACAGCAGTGCACTGTCGTCAATTATTTGAGAGTGGAGAATGTGGGTTCACTGCAGCCAGCAGCACACTGGCGAGGTACGACCCATAGAATTAAAATCATTTCGAAGAATTATAATTTATGGAACATTGCTAAAACTATATCCTCGTTGACCTTTTTAGATCTTAGATACCCTTGTGTCAATATGAGGTAGAGCACCCGATAGCTTATCATACCTGAATCACGGAACCAAGGGTTTGTCACAGCCAGAGTATACGGACGAGGCAAAATTCTCGGTGAAATGACTTCAGACGTGATTACAAGTTTAGGATACTATAGAGAATAGGAAAATGTCCTGTGTGTCCCATAAGATCCAAGACCAACACTAGTGAAAGTTCTGTAAGTTTGGTAGCCCGTCTCCCAACCTAGCATTCCATGGTCCTTGTGATCTATTAACGAGGAATTGACTGACACTAATAGGTTGACCTAGAATATAGAATTTAGAGATCCATAACCCATTAGTCGACCAAGGCCTTATAGATAGGAAGATAATAGGATGACTGTATAAATAATAACACCAGGTAAAATTTTGATTCTCTCAAAACTCGAACCACTCGTGCCTCCTTTTAAAATCTCGCAAGCTTGTGTTTTGACTATCTTGACCAACGCTGCAATTACAGCCTAGTTTTGCAAGCTTACTCTTTATCGAGCTTGATTCAAGACATATGTTTATTGGGGACGCCCGCTAACATATTATCTAATCAGAATAAGTGTATTACGGTCTGATCAACCATGATGCATTTGGTTCGCTCTTTATCTAATTATCCTACGTGGATTGAGATGTAGATGTCTCTAGGATCTCATCCGCGACTGCTTTGACAATTTCTCTTGAATTATACATTCATCTTTGAATTACATAATTGTATTCAGTGACATCTCTCTTGAACTCTTTATTGTTTTTGTCTTTCACTGATTAGAAAGACGAAAGCTCATAATTGATAGATAGAGGCAGCATATTCCCCATGGCTACGATAGTTGTATACGCAAGTGTAGCTACCATCGGCCAGCCATGTGACTAGAACCTTGCCTAAAGTTACTCGTTCTCTTCTCGACCTTCAAACTACTATTGGGACCTTCTGGCCACCTGAATTTGAGAATGAATAGAGTTTTACTCTTAGTCGAAATGCCAACCTAGGAGACTACCTATTCTCAAGAGACCAATTGTTGTGAGCCTCTAATTATTGTTTGAAGCTTGCTTTAACTAGAACCCTTATGACAATAGTCTGGCAGGTTTGACACAAATAGAAATTCATGACTCAGTTGTTAGAAATATTTTCATATGATGTGTCTTAGAATTGGTTATCCCATTGAAAACTCGTGTACACTATGGACGAGTAGATCATTCTATTTTATCGACCATGTGTCATTGAACACACTCATTTTCCATGTATTGAGGAACGATCCTTATTTACCGCATCCTGTTACGTCATGCCTTTTTTTTTCTTTATTAACAAGAGTCGATGTACAATATCCGGACTTTGGAATTCTTCTGACCTCATTATTCCTAAAACCATGTCCCAGCTTCTAAGGTGGGTGGACTGTAAGCCTTCTAAAGTTTTGGGATATACGAGGATTACCGAATGATTAGAATAATTTCCATTAGGATGATAATTAGTGCCCCATGGACTCCCACTTTCCGTTTAGGTTATTTTGTGTCCCCGACCATGTCATTAATATTCGGAGCACGAGACCAGTTGTTACCTCGCAACAAATTTTATATGCAAGATCTAGACGAGTCCACCTTCATCTAGGTATATCACGTCCCACTCAAACCCGTCCCCTTGTACTCTATTTTTATGGTACAATTTTAGGTCAAAAGGACTAGTTATAACCCTTACCATAATACCGGTAAACTTCCCGACTCCCACTAGAGCCTTAACCTTGACACAGTTCTTTCGGTCCAATATATGGTTGTAACCTACTCGAAGCCCACTACGGACATACCACTAGTGTGACACCCAATTGAGGCCTCATGTGCTACTTAAACACAAAAGTCACGGAAGGCGCATTTCTGGACCTTAGGAACCTAGCTAACCAACCTGACTAGCAACTAGCTCAACCACTTGGGAGGAATCCTATTCTAGGTCACCCTAACCTAGTAGAAATAGTTTTATCATTGGGATCTTGTCCAGTCCATATAGATTAAAATCCAAGGTTCATCCAACCAACGATTATTGTCTAATCAGGGAACCCATTAAGACCTAGTAGAACCCATTCATGCATACCACCATATTTGGACTATAAAACCAAACTAATTGAAATAGGTCCCTGTACCTATTATGTAGCCTCCACCTCTTAGAATGTGAAGACATTCGTAACCCTTATTCCATCTACCTGGGAGTCGCAATACGATCTTGTATTGCATTTATATCCCTTGCTCGTATGTGTTTAAATAGCCACAAAAAAGATCACAATCTTGAGTTCTCAAATTCTGTTCTATTATGGAACCTTGTTTAGAATTTCGAGGACGGAACTCCTGTATTGCATGGATTGCAAGCTTCTATAAGAAACAAGGGGTTCTCCGATTTAGCAAGTGACTGGACTAGAGTAGTCCAATCTAGCAAATAGGTCAATGGTTCATAAACACTCTTTCTATTTATACCCTTGTATACTTTCTACCGCTCTTGAAATATCATATTTGCTCTTGATTATTCTTCCTTATCTTCCTGTCCCTCCTATTTCAGAGCAATGAATGGTCATGCTTACTAAAATTTATCAATATTTCTTAGCTAATTGTGTAAATTTGTTGCTTATTAAATTTTGGGTTGCTTGATAGATATGAGAGGATTATAGATGCCATATGTAGTAGATATCTATTGGTAGAAATTTTAGCAATTAGTTGGAAGTTTATAAAGTTTTAGCGACATGAGATTTGATGGGGTAGTGTGACCAAAGGTGGGTAGAAATCCTCAAGTATTCGGAGTTATAAAATAACTAGAGAAGGTTATAAAATATTTTGAGGAATTAAATTGAGGAAATTAAGGTAATGGTAGACTTTAAGTTTTAGGAATAGTTATGAATTAGAATTTCGAGGACGAAATTATTTTTAAGATAGGTAGATTTGTAGCTTCTCTTCCCAAAAATTTGAAATATTTTATTATTATTTATTTTATTTGAATGTAGAATTTTAGATTTTATAAATAACTAAATTAATTATTTATCATTTCGGTAGATGACTTTAGCCATGGTTGAGTTTTGAAGTACCAGACGACTAGGAATCATGGTACGGATAGTGCAATGACGTACTTTGACTAGTGTATTAGCCCTGATAGGGAAGGCCGAGCCATAGGTTTGTTCTAACTAGGAAAAACCAGGCCAAATTGTGACATGACTCTTACAAATGATTTATTTATATTTTTATTAAGACTATGATATTTAGGATGCCCGGTCGTACCAATTTAGTCCGGACAGGACCCGAACCGAACCCAAGCCTATGTAGTCGGGTAGTGTGACCAAAGACGCCCATGTAGGTAAGCATTATTAGTGTTTTGTATTCTATCTTAATGGATATTAAGTATTTTGCGATACATCTGTTACCTATACGAAATATGTGTTATTGATATTAAATTGTTAATTATCTCATAATAGGATAAATATTCTTTTATGATGTATTTCTAGATTGCTAAGATTTTATACTATATATATATATACTTGTGTATTCCTGGCATAACCATATTTGTTTTATTTATATACACCGATAGATTTTGTATGTATAATATTTTAATAGAAGATCAATATTCGATTATATGTTAGAGTATTTAATAAATATTATCTAAACTATGCGTATGTATATATATTGTCTATGTTTATTTGATTAGATGAAATATACGTATTGATCATTTTGTGTGTATTTATTTCGTGTGCTTAAGTAATTAAATGGTTAGTATTTCATAAGTAAATATACATATAAATACACAAATATTATGTAAATAAGTCTATATATATATATATATATATATATAACAGCAGTATTGTAAAATCTCAGCCCAGCCCAGTCGGGCCAGGCCCAGCAAGCCAGCCCGAGCCATTCAGCCGCTAGCCCAACACCAGCCCAGCCCAATCCTCCAAAGCCCAAAGCCAGGCCAAGCTTAGAAAACCCCATAAGCAGTAGCATATTAGCCTAGGCTGAGCAAACTGCTCCAAAACTCAAGCTCGAGCTCTACAAATCCCCACCCTACCCTGAGAAACCAAGTCGAGCACAGTATATCTATGTATCGATCGAAACAGAGGGGGCAAACCCTAACACCCACGGCGCCCCCTTCCATGGGCGCGCCTCCAGCTACGACCGTCGGCCGACCACAGACGTAGAAGAGCGGGAAGCCACCAGTGCCGCCCCCATGGCCGAACAGTAAACAGGGGTCCCCTGTTTTGAAGAAGTCCAGGTAACCCTGTTCACAAACCAATTTCTTCTTTGATACAAGGTCGTTTTTAGTTTTATTAAGTCCTGTAGAAACCCCACATAACCCTCTCGAATTTCCATCAAGGGGATTTGAATGAGACAGTAAGATTACCCCGTGAACTCGACACAAAGTCGAAACAAACCTGTCCAAAAACCGAACTTAAGAACGACCCGACACCCTATTTTAGAAGGGTATTTTCGAGCCAGATATTATTAGTTTTCGAAAACCTATTAGAAACAGTCTTAGATTATATATACGAGATTAAAACATATTTGGTAGATCCAGATTTTATCAAGTATGTACAAAATTATTCGAATTCAAAAATCAAGAAAAACCATGAAAAACAGTTTTCAAAAACTAGAAAATTCATCGACACGACGTTCATTCCGCCAATCCGGGAAACGTGGTGTCACTACCCGCACCCTATATAGGGGCACGAGAAGTGGGTACGTCCAGCCTACGCCGCAGTGTCGGCGGTAGAACGCTGTCCTAGGTCAATCATCTAACAATATAAAAGTACCTGTACAGTTTATACTCTCCGAATGGAGGTGACAAACAGAAAACAATCTCAATCACATCTAGGTAGAAGAATGAAAGATAGATAGATAGACAGTAACTCAAAGAGAACAGTAGAATAGATGAAATAAGTCTAAGTGTCTAGGATACATAACATCCAAAATGTCAACTCATAATACAATAAGTCTAAGAGTCTATATATCCTCAAAATACAACTCAGACGTGAGACAAAAAGATAATACAGAAAAGACTGTCTAGCTAAGCTAGCCTAGACTACTGGGCAACATCCTCAGCTGCATGTGGATCCTGCTGAGGGTCCACAACATAAGTATCATCTAGTCCTGCTCCATAATAGGTAGACACCAGGGCCTCATCCTCATCCTCTGTAATATTTTTAACAGGTCCAGTCAGGACAGGAATGAGCACAATACATCTCACGCAGTGCATAGTATGATAGGAAATATAAAGCATACAATAGAGTAAAATATAGGAACTGCTGAAGGAAAGATATATGTAGTAAAAGAGATAGCTGCAAAGGAAATATCTACTGTATATAGAGAACTGTAAGTGTCTAGTGATGTAGAGTACAAGATAGGCATGTGAATGGCTAGAATTTATACATGATTACACTACTGAGTTTGCACATGATTACACTACTTTGGAATTATTCACATGTCCACTTCTACTCCCTCGTTTCCCTAATCAATACACAAGGATCCATTCAGGTTATGTTAAGATTCGTGATAAGCCCATAAATGGAAGATTCATGAGAGGCTCTGTGAACATGAGAGTACATGAGTCACAAGCGATTCGTGAATCTATAATAGCATAGAGATACATGATGATTCGTGAAAAGCACAAACATGCTGTATCTGATGCTCCTGAGGGGGATAACATCTCATAAAAAGATCCATATAGTACCAATTCGTGATAACAATCGTGTCAGCATCAAGTAAAGTAATCTAGAGCATGAATATAAATCCTGACAAATATGAAATGGTCAGAGAATGTACTCGCCTGCTGTATGAATGTCTGTAGAGAATATGCTGTCTGAGGAGAGGTGTCTGGCTCTTGATCAGAGCAACACAAGTCATAATGTATTCTAAATAGTGAAAATGAAGTCTACTATGCATACTACATGATTCTAGGTCAATCTGGTCAAAAGTCAACTCTTGGTCAACTCTGGTCAACTCTAAAGTCAAACTAGTCAAAGTTAGGTCAACACTAGTCAAACTAGTTAGGGTTTAGGTCAATCCTAGTCAATTCCAGGTTAACTAGGTCAAATTTGACCTAAGGTTGACTTTGGTCAACCCTTAGTCAACAAGGGTCAACTAGTTAGTGTTTAGTCATTAGGTCAATTTTTTAGCCTCTATGCCATAGGCTAATCACTTAGGCCATAGGCTAGTGACTTAGGTTTCCATATAACATATATTTAGAAGTCATATATATATATATATATATATATATATATATATATATATTTTTTTTTTTTTATATATATATATATAATATATATATATATATATATATATATATATAGATATATATAGATATATATATATATATATATATATATCTATATATACCTATATATACATAGATATACACAATCTATCTACTACCTATATATGTATCAATATATGAATACACTATATAATACCAAAACCCACACACACACACACATATATATATATATATATATACATATATATACTCACAAAAGTTATATATAATATATATATATATATATATATATATATATTATATATAACTTTTGTGAGTATATATATGTATATATATATATATATATATGATATGTATATATCTTTACTAGATCATGTATAGTGTTATATATATATATATATATATATATATATATATATATATATATATATATATATATATATATATATAGGGAGAGAAGTAAAATAGAGAGAGAGAGTGAAAGAGAGAGAATAGTGAGAGAGAGAGAATGGGCTGTCACAGGAAAGGGGGGGTGTGTTCCAGTTTTCTGGAAACAGGAAACAACCCCCAATTTCCACACAGTGCACACACACACCTACATATACACATACATGTATATACACATGTATATACATGTATACACCCTAAAAACTCACCCACACACACACATACATATATACTACATATTCATACACTGAAAATACACATATACATATATAAATCATAACAAAATATGTTTTGAAATTCGAATTTGAAAAACTGGGAATATCCAAAATTCTGGAATAATAGCACTGTGCATAGGTAAACATGGTAAACCCATGTACACACACAAAACCGAGCTAAGGCTCGAACCTAAAGGTTGGTAACTGATGCCCCAAGTGTCCTCTAGTGTCTAGGGGGCCGGACACGACACCATGACACAATTTGAAGTGTCCACACACTCAAAAACCCAATCGAGTAAACTGATACGCACACACGTGTACACAGCGTCGTGTACGCGTTCCTCACGCTCGTGGACACACCACGAGACACGATACATCTTGTGGTCATGCACACGTGTAGCCCACATATACGGCTATACGATGGACACACTGACACGTGTCCACGACACTCCTGGACACGATACGAAGACCGTATCAGTCGTGAAAAACATGACTGATACGCGCGTCCCGACCGCGTCGTACACGCGTTCAAGCCTCTCGTGCTCGTGATACAGGACACGACACATCTCGTGCTCGTGTCCTCGTGTACGCTACATGATGGGCTACACGCTCGTGTCACCACGAGGTTCCCAAGTGTTGTGTCCGCGCGACACGATACGCACGAAGTTGGCCCCCGCGCGCGTGTGCGCTGACAGCGCGTGTCCAGTACGAGTGAGATTTCTCACTCGACACGACACGACGCGACTCAAAACTTTGGGGGCATGCTCGCAGACATTGCCCCCGTGTCCAAGTCAAATTTCACGTGTCCTAGTGCTCTGTGCAGTGAGCACGAGGAGCGCGGTAGCAGGACACGCACGCGAGCCTCGTACAGCGGGTTCGTGTCCATTTTGGATACGGACACTGCACGAAAACGTGCTCAGTCAAGTGTAGTTGTAACCTACAAGTCTAGGGCTACACAAAAATGTAATTTGTTTTACATTTTAACAAAATTAAATCCTTTGTGGCATTTCACCAAACAAGGGTTTTTAACTTAGGATACGTGTCCGATACGGACACCAAACCAACTCTAAATTTCACCAAACTTGACCCACAATTAGGGTAGTCCTATATGCATGCATTCATGAAGAAAAAACAGAGTTTTAACTAGGTTTGAGGGCATTTACCTATTTGTGCAATTCCAAGGAAAAATCAATAAAGAGGGGGTGTGCTTCCTTCCACTTGGTGATGCCCAAAGCTTCCAAATTTTGGATTGCTAGCCTCCTTTAGCACCCTTGATGTTGTAGGGTCCCAATGCAAAAGACTAGAGTGAATTTAGATCAAAAATGGCCAAGTTGTGGAGGTTTGAAGGAATGGGATTTTTTTAGGATTAAAATTCATGTAAAATATTCATGAATGATTTGATGAGGTTATATAGAAATGTATGGCTGCTAGGGGGGTGTCCTTGGCCGGCCATGGCATGGGGGGGGTGTCCTTGCCCTTTCTTTCATGGTTAAGGCAAGACTTTGGTGCAAAAGCCTTGATATTTTGAGGCTTTCAAGCAAATATCAATTATGTAATATCTAGATATTTATATCACTTTAACCCATGACCAATTATCCATCCTAAAGCTTCTAGGTTAGTAGCTAACCTCTAGATTAGGATAAGATAGGTTAGTGACTAATCATGGTACTTAACAAGAATTAAATAATATTAAAAATCACATAATCTCAAATAAAGTCTAGTAAATTACCAAAATACCCTTTTGGCAAAAATCACTAATTTGATGTTCTAAGCCTATGGCTAGGCTCACATGGTCATGGCAACTTCTAGGTTAAGGAAAACTAGGGTTTACACTAAGGTTTTGCTAGTAAGTCACAAAGTCATAAGTCATGACTAAAAAAAATGGTTTTAATTACACTAATAATCACCAAAAATCCTATCATGCCTAAAACACCATTAATAAACAATAAAAATAATAAATTTTCAAAAATCCCGAATTTCAGAAAATAGGGTGTTACAAGTCTACCCACCTTAAAATAATTTCGTCCTCAAAATTTAGATGGTCGTACTCCTCCTAGGTCAAACCTCCAACAATCAGGGACGAAGCTACTACCTAGCAACATGCAAGGTCAACAAGCAAAATATGGGTAGTAGACCTATACTGGGTCATGTCCAAAAATTGGTTGGCAGTTTTAGGTCATAAGGTGTCCTTAATTCAAATCGAAATCAAAAGAAACTCCATGGGGTAAATCAGGATGGAGTCTCGGGTCAGGAAAATCGTACTAAGCAAATGAAGCACACGATGGTATGCCTAAGTGGGACACTAAGATTATGGGTGTAGAGTGTCGTGTCTAGGTCATGTATGTGAAGTCAGTTTTGAGAAAACAACTAGTCTTGTGCTCCTAATTTAAAAGTCACGGTAATGTGCCTACGATGATCACAATTTAGAGTGGGAAAGGTCTATGGCCTAAATTGAACCGGAAATTGTGATGCAATAGTAGTGTAAAGGGGGCAGGTTAAATAGGACAGTCCTGGTCATAGGTATAGAATAGGAAGATAAGGAAACAATAAATCACAGGGCTAAAAGGATTACCATTCTATGGTCAGAGCTACTCTATCAATTCTAAGTCAAAAGGCATAACACATACATTAATTTATTTAAGAGAAAAATTCTTGACAAAAAAAGTTAGTCAAGAATTATATTAATAGCTAAAACTACTCCTACTCCTACTCCTACTCCTAAGTAAGAGATGAAGAAACAAACAAACAATCGACAAAATCAAAAAAACTACCAGGTCAAAACTGATCACTAATAAAGAACATGTAGGAGCAGATGGAAATGGATTTTAAGATAGATATAATGAAGCAAGGTGGGAATGGAATTTAGAAGAACAGAACCTGCAAGCACATCGCCAACTGCCTGAGCATCCTCAACTGTCATGGCGTAAGCACGTCCCTGCTGACCTCTTCCAGCCTGTTGCTGAAACTGCATAAATCTCTGCTGCTGTGGCTGTAACGGTCCTCTCTGCTGCTGTCCTATCGGAGCCTTGGCTCCTGCTCCTGGTGCTGCTCCCTGTGCTACTCTGCCTGTGTACTGGGAACACTCCCTCAGCTGGTGGTCCGCTGCCCCACATAGTAGGCACCAGCCCAACCTCTTCCTGCACTCTCCCCATCCATGTCTCGGTTTCTTAAAGTAGGGACAACTGGTAGTCTGCTGTCTCGGGGCCTGCTGCTGCTGCCTCGGCTGCTGATACTGCTGTGGCTTCCTCTGCTGATGCTGATAGTGAGGCCTCTTGGCCTGACCTCCACTGCTGCCGGCTCCCTGTGTATCACGACCCCTCTTGAGCTTCAGCTCAAGATCATCCTCAGCTGCCATCGCTCCTGCCAGAATCTTCTCAAAGGTGGCATTCCTGTCACTCTTGGTCAAGGACTTGACTTCCTTGACCAAGCCCTTCCTGAACCTCCTCGCCTTTGCTGTCTCGCTAAGGCCCTCCACAAATCCGCTCAACCGACAAAACTTACCGGAATACTCCTCTACAGTCTGGTTCCCCTGAACCAGGTTCTCGAACTGGGTCTCCAAAGCACCGACTGCCTGATCCGGGGAAAACTTTCCCTTGAAGAGCTCCTTGAAAGCTCCCCATGTCTGCCCTGGAGTGCCTACTCTCGGGTCCGTCTGGTACCAGGTACGGGCAAGATCCCGCATCTGGCTGGCTGCTGCCTCTATCTGGAGTCCGACTGGTATCTCCGTCAGTCGGAAGATCTCCTCAATGTGCTCAATCCAGTCATCAGCATAAAGAATCCCCTCTGTCCCCAAGAAGTACCTGGGGTTCATCTTCTTGAAGTCCTGAATGCCCGAAATCTTCTGCTGTCGCGGCTGTCCCAATCCTCCCTGTGGCTGGACAGCCAACCTCTCCACCATCGCTCTAGCCAGCTGTTGGGCCTCATCTATGCCCCTGGTAAACTCTGCTGTCTGATGCTGCTGCTGTGCCTGCTGCGTCTCTAGAAAATGCTGGAAGTATGAAAACATCTGTGCAGCATCCACTAATCCAGATGGCATCGGCGGCTGGAACTGCTGCTGGTGCTGCTGAAATTGTGGCTGACAAAACTGTGGGGGAGGCATGTCTGGGGTAGCTGGGCTGGTCCCTCGAATAGATAGAGGTGCACCCCCAAATGTGGCAGAAACTCCCATATGAGCTGGAGTAAGGGGAGCTGTGGTCCCCGGGTCCTGGTGAACTGGACGAGAGGTGGCAGACCTCTCAGTGGTGTCACCTGGACCGAGACGCTGTGATCGTGTCTCCACCATCCTGAAGATAGATCAACAAGGAAGTCAATAACGGTACAAGGATGATAGTATCAAGAAGGACAATATGAAATAGATTATACAGATTTGAACAAAAGTCAGTAGATTCAAATCTATGGAAATTTTCTAATCGTGATTGAGTATCCACTCTCTCTAAGCCTATTCCTCAAATCCTATCACAGGCTGTAGTGATACTCTAGTTCGAATACCACTACATAACTCGAGGCCTGCATGGGCCACCACTAAAAACGTGTCACGACCCGCACCCTGTATAGGGGCACGAGAAGTGGGTACGTCCAGCCTACGCCGCAGTGTCGGCGGTAGAACGCTGTCCTAGGTCAATCATCTAACAATATAAAAGTACCTGTACAGTTTATACTCTCTGAATGGAGGTGACAAACAGAAAACAATCTCAATCACATCTAGGTAGAAGAATGAAAGATAGATAGATAGACAGTAACTCAAAGAGAACAGTAGAATAGATGAAATAAGTCTAAGTGTCTAGGATACATAACATCCAGAATGTCAACTCATAATACAATAAGTCTAAGAGTCTATATATCTCAACATCTCAAAATACAACTCAGACGTGAGACAAAAAGATAATACAGAAAAGACTGTCTAGCTAAGCTAGCCTAGACTACTGGGGCAACATCCTCAGCTGCAGGTGGATCCTGCTGAGGGTCCACAACATAAGTATCATCTAGTCCTGCTCCATAATAGGTAGACACCAGGGCCTCATCCTCATCCTCTGTAATATTTTCAACAGGTCCAGTCAGGACAGGAACGAGCATAATACATCTCACGCAGTACATAGTATGATAGGAAATATAAAGCATGCAATAGAGTAAAATACAGGAACTGCTGAAGGAAAGATATATGTAGTAAAAGAGATAGCTGTAAAGGAAATATCTACTGTATATAGAGAACTGTAAGTGTCTAGTGATGTAGAGTACAAGATAGGCATGTGAATGGCTAGAATTTATACATGATTACACTACTGAGTTTGCACATGATTACACTACTTTGGAATTATTCACATGTCCACTTCTACTCCCCCCGTTTCCCCCAATCAATACACAAGGATCCATTCAGGTTATGTTAAGATTCGTGATAAGCCCATAAATGGGAGATTCATGAGAGGCTCTGTGAACATGAGAGTACATGAGTCACAAGCGATTCGTGAATCTATGAAAGCATAGAGATACATGATGATTCGTGAAAAGCACAAACATGCTGTATCTGATGCTTCCGAGGGGGATAACATCTCATGAAAAGATCCATATAGTACCAATCCGTGATAACAATCGTGTCAGCATCAAGTAAAGTAATCTAGAGCAAGAATATAAATCCTGGCAAATATGAAACGGTCAGAGAATGTACTCGCCTGCTGTATGAATGTCTGTAGAGAATATGCTGTCTGAGGAGAGGTGTCTGGCTCCTGATCAGAGCAACACAAGTCACAATGTATTCTAAATAGTAAAAATGAAGTCTACTATGCATACTACATGATTCTAGGTCAATCTGGTCAAAAGTCAACTCTTGGTCAACTCTGGTCAACTCTAAAGTCAAACTAGTCAAAGTTAGGTCAACACTAGTCAAACTAGTTAGGGTTTAGGTCAATCCTAGTCAATTCTAGGTTAACCAGGTCAAATTTGACCTAAGGTTGACTTTGGTCAACCCTTAGTCAACAAGGGTCAACTAGTTAGTGTTTAGTCATTAGGTCAATTTGTTAGCCTCTATGCCATAGGCTAATCACTTAGGCCATAGGCTAGTGACTTAGGTTTCCATATAACCTATATTTAGAAGTCATACATATATATATATATATATATATATATATATATATATATATATATATATATATATATATATATATATATATATCTATATATACATAGATATACACAATCTATCTACTACCTATATATGTATCAATATATGAATACACTATATATAATACCAAAACCCACATATATATATATATATATATATATATATATATATATATATATATATATATATATATATATATATATATATATTTTTTTTTTTTTTTTTTGTATCAATATATGAATACACTATATATAATACCAAAACCCACATATATATATATATATATATATATATATATATATATATATATATATAAAATATATATATATATATATATATATATATATATATATATATATATATATATATATAACACTATACATGATCTAGTAAAGATATATACATATCATATATATATATATATATATATATATATATATATATATATATATATATATATATACATATATATACTCACAAAACTTATATATATATATATATATATATATATATATATATATATATATATATATATATATATATATATATATATATATATATATTTATATATATATATATATATATATATGATATGTATATATCTTTACTAGATCATGTATAGTGTTATATATATATATATATATATATATATATATATATATATATATATATATATATATATATATATATATATATATATAAATATATATATATATATATATATATATATATATATATATATATATATATATATATATATATATATATATATATATATATATATAGGGAGAGAAGTAAATAGAGAGAGAGTGAAAGAGAGAGAATAGTGAGAGAGAGAGAGAGAATGGGCTGTCACAGAAAAGGGGGGGTGTGTTCCAGTTTTCTGGAAACAGGAAACAGCCCCCAATTTCCACACAGTGCACACACACACCTACATATACACATACATGTATATACACATGTATACATGTATACACCCTAAAAACTCACCCACACACACAAATACATATATACTACATATTCATACACTGAAAATACACATATACATATATAAATCATAACAAAATATGTTTTGAAATTCGAATTTGAAAAACTGGGAATATCCAAAATTCTGGAATAATAGTACTGTGCATAGGTAAACATGGTAAACCCATGTACACACACAAAACCGAGCTAAGGCTCGAACCTAAAGGTTGGTAACTGATGCCCCAAGTGACCTCTAGTGTCTAGGGGGCCGGACACGACACCACGACACGATTTGAAGTGTCCACACACTCAAAAACCTAATCGGGTAAACTGATACGCACACACGCGTACACAGCGTCGTGCACGCGTTCCTCACGCTTGTAGACACACCACGAGACACGACACGTCTCGTGGTCATGCACACGTGTAGCCCACATATAGGGCTACACGATGGACATACTGACACGTGTCCACGACACTCCTGGACACGATACGAAGATCGTATCAGTCGTAAAAAACACGACTGATACGCGCGTCTCGACCGCGTCGTACAAGCGTTCAAGCCTCTCGTGCTCGTGACACAGGACACGATACATCTCATGCTCGTGTCCTCATGTACGCCACATGATGGGCTACATGCTCGTGTCACCACGAGGTGCCCAAGTGTCGTGTCCGTACGACACGATACGCGCGAAGTTGGCCCCCGCGCGCGTGTGCGCTGACAACGCGTGTCCAGTACGAGTAAGATTTCTCACTCGATATGACACGACGCGACACGAAAATTTGGGGGCATGCTCGCAGACATTGCCCCCATGTCCAAGTCAAATTTCACGTGTCCTAGTGCTCTGTGCAGTGAGCACGAGGAGCGTGGTAGCAGGGCACGCACGCGAGCCTCGTGCAGCGGGTTCGTGTCCATTTTGGACACGGATACAGGACGAAAATGTGCTCAGTCAAGTGTAGTTGTAACCTACAAGTCTAGGGCTACACAAAAATGTAATTTGTTTTACATTTTAACAAAATCAAATCCTTTGTGGCATTTCACCAAACAAGGGTTTTTAACTTAGGATACGTGTCCGATACGGACACCAAACCAACTCTAAATTTCACCAAACTTGACCCACAATTAGGGTAGTCCTATATGCATGCATTCATGAAGAAAAAACAAAGTTTTAACTAGGTTTGAGGGCATTTACCTATTTGCGCAATTCCAAGGAAAAATCAATAAAGAGGGGGTGTGCTTCCTTCCACTTGGTGATGCCCAAAGCTTCCAAATTCTGGATTGCTAGCCTCCCTTAGCACCCTTGATGTTGTAGGGTCCCAATGCAAAAGACTAGAGTGAATTTAGATCAAAAATGGCCAAGTTGTGGAGGTTTGAAGGAATGGGATTTTTCTAGGATTAAAATTCATGTAAAATGTTCATGAATGATTTGATGAGGTTATATAGAAATGTGTGGCTGCTAGGGGGGGTGTCCTTGGCTGGCCATGGCATGGGGGAGTGTCCTTGCCCTTTCCTTCATGGTTAAGGCAAGACTTTAGTGCAAAAGCCTTGATATTTTGATGGTTTCAAGCAAATATCAATCATGTAATATCTAGATATTTATATCACTTTAACCCATGACCAATTATCCATCCTAAAGCTTCTAGGTTAGTAGCTAACCTCTAGATTAGGGTAAGATAGGTTAGTGACTAATCATGGTACTTAACAAGAATTAAATAATATTAAAAATCACATAATCTCAAATAAAGTCTAGTAAATTACCAAAATACCCTTTTGGCAAAAATCACTAATTTGATGTTCTAAGCCTATGGCTAGGCTCACATGGTCATGGCAACTTCTAGGTTAAGGAAAACTAGGGTTTACACTAAGGTTTTGCTAGTAAGTCACAAAGTCATAAGTCATGACTAAAAAAATGGTTTTAATTACACTAATAATCACCAAAAATCCTATCATGCCTAAAACACCATTAATAAACAATAAAAATAATAAATTTTCAAAAATCCCTAATTTTAGAAATAGGGTGTTACACGTGGTCATGAACCGAAAGCATCGAAAGGTGCGTAACGACTTCGTGGACGTGTGGGCTTTGACGGAATTCAAATTAGTCGCGTGTGCGCGACGAATTTGATGCGTATCCGTCGAAATTCACCGTATCGACCTCTGTGCAAATTTTCCAATTACTTTGTACACGCTCGTCAGATCGAGACAAAACTGGCGCCAACAGGACGGTATCATTTTTTTAGTCCTGTATGCCAAGTTTGGTCTAATTCTAAGACAGTTGAATCGGAACACCGTTTTGCAGGCCCTACGGTCCGAATCAACGGACGATTTTGTGCACGGCCCGCTGGAATCCAACTCTGGACATACGGTTGGGTTCGTATCAGAAAATTAGACCTGTTGACATATAGTTTGACGACTTTAGAGACCGTTGACTCTAGCACACTTTTCGGTGCAAAGTGGGTCCAACGGCGGACACCGTTTTGACCCGAAATTATCGTTTTACCCCTGTGTCCAGAATTGGACTTAAGGACAGGCGATTCTAGCTAATTTGACTATTCTAAGAATGTTGGTAATGTTTATTTTAGCATCCGGAGACTTTTTGCTTGTGTTGACTTTAGTGATTCATCTGATGTAATTGTACTATCGGTTTCTCCAGCTAAGGACCTCAGGCAAGTGCACTTTCTGATTGCTTTCAATTTATATTAGTCTTTATATTTCATGTTTATACATATATCTTGCTATTTGTTGACATGCTCGTCACACGGAGTAGTCGGAAGGGAAAATATCTTAGTAGACATGTGAACTACCCAGAACTATCCCAATATGCCTAATCTTGACTGATAGCAGCTATACATGACACGTGCATGGTACCGTATTTACCCCCTAGATGTTCACATATCGAAAAGGATATTTCAAACCACATAGGTAGTTGTCTTTTATTTATTTTTCCTTGTCTTCTTTACAATCTGCTATGTCATCAGTTACCTTCTAGTTTTCATCTCTCATATGTTATTTTCATGTCTTATTAATTCTATTGTATTTTTGCATTGCCGTCGATTTATGTACTTGTTCCATTCCTGACTGGAAACCAATATTTTTCAGGTTAGCTGTGGCTTCTTTAACATTGGAAGATTCGGATGTACTTGCAGGCAGAAAACTAGAAATAGATAGCAGTTGTATCATTTTCATAAATTGTAAAACTTTGTATTTTCTTTAAATATAAATGTTGTAACTGTTGTAATAAACTTAAAAATGTGAATGAGCAGCAAATGTTATATTTTGTGATTTTGAGCATCTTGGCCGTGACAGCGTTCTACCGCCGATTTTGCAGCGTAGGCTAGCTTGGACACGTCTCGTATCCGAAAAGCGGGTGCGGGTCGTGACATATAGAAATAAAAGAGAGAAGATATATGATTACCTTTGGAAGAAGGAAGAAGAAGATGAAGGAGATCACTTCAAAGCTCCATAAAACTTGAAGAAGAGGAGGAGGAGAACCTTCACTTAGGGTTTAGGGGAGAAATCTCGGTAGGATGATGAGAATAGAAGTGGTAAAAGTAGGGAATATAAAGGCTAGGGCCAGCTGTTCTGTTCTGGAAATCTGCACAGTTACCATCCGAACTCGGTCTGAGTTCTGCCCGAGTTCGGCTGCTTGTATTTCTAATGTCATTAATGCAGTATAATTGATAAATTTAATGTATAACTTGTACACTTATTCATTTAATAATTTCTATTACTTTGGGTTAGCTGTAGGGGCCGGATCCCAGCTAGCGGTAGTCCGAAGACTAGTGCACTGTGTCGCTTTAAGCTATTTACGCCTGTATGACAGAAGGACCCTTTCGGCTTGTACCCAAAATAGCTTCCATTAATAAAGTTCAAAGTTTTGAGTTATAAATTGATTTACTAATAATACTACATTATGAATCTGAAAATTCAAGTATGCCGAGCCCTCGACGCAGATTGTTAAAACGGTCTTCAGCTAATGGTTTTATAAAAATGTCTGCTAGTTGATGATCTGTGTCAATAAATTCTAAGCAAATATCTCCGTGTTGTTGGTGATCATATAAAAAGTGATGAAGAATCACTATGTGCTTTGTGAGTGAGTGACATACAGGGTTCTTAGTCAGGTTAATAGTGCTAGTGTTGTCACAAAAATAGGAATCTTAGTATATTATAGATTGTAGTCTTCTAAGGTTTGCTTCATCCATAAAATTTGAGCATAATATCGTCCTACAGCAATATACTCAGTCTTATTAGTTGATAGTGTAACAGAATTTTATTTTTTGCTAAACCATGAGACTATGGCTTTTCCTAGAAAATAATACTTACCGTTGGTACTTTTATGGTCTACTTTGCATCATGCAAAATCTGCATCCGAGTAACCTACCAGGTTAAAGGATTTGGTTTTAGGATACTATAAGCCGACTGTTGAAGTTTCCTTAAGGTATCGAAAGATACGCTTAACGGCACATAAGTGTGATTCCTTAGGATTTGCCTGATATCGTCCACAAATGCAGACACTAAACATAATATCAGGGCGACTAGCAGTTAAATACAATAAATTATCAATCATACCTCGATACTTACGCTGGTTGACAGGTTTGCCACTTTTATCAGTGTCAAGCTTTGTTGATGTAACCATTGGAGTTCCGATTGGCTTTACGTTGTCGAAGTCGTACTTTTTCAGTATGTCCTTTGTATATTTAGCTTGATTGATGAATGTTCCTTTTGAGTATTATTTGATCTGGAGTCCTAGGAAGAAGTTCAGCTCTTCCATCATACTCATCTCTAATTCACTCTGTATACACTTAGCAAAATCTTGACAAAGTTTTTCATTAGTAGATCCGAATATGATGTCATCGACATATATCTGCACAAGAAGAATATCATCATATAAAGACTTGATAAATAAAGTAGTATAAACTCTTCGTTTTGAAAAACCATTTTCAAGTAAAAAGGCACTTAGGCGTTCATACCAAGCACGAGGTGCCTGTTTGAGTCCATAGAGTGCTTTCTTAAGTTTGAAGACGTGATCAGGTTTTTGAAAATCTTCAAAACCAGGGGGTTGTTTCACAAAAACTTCTTCTTTCAAAAATCTGTTTAAAAATGCACTTTTCACGTCCATTTGAAATAATCTAAAATCATTAAAACATGAAAATGCACAAAACATACGGATAGCTTCTAGTCTAGCAACAGAAACATGTCTCGTCATAATCAATACCTTCTACTTGATTATAACATTGTGCCACTAGACGTACTTTGTTGTGTAGAACTTGTCCATCTTCACTTAATTTATTTCGGAACACCCATTTAGTACCAATTATCGATTGAACACTAGGTTTAGGAACGACTTCCAAAACTTGGTTTCTCTTAAATTGATTAAGTTCCTCTTATATGGCATCAATCCAAAATTTATCATTAAAAGCATATGCTACATTCTTAGGTTCTACTTGTGAAATGAAGGCTATATTAGCTGCTATTTCAGTATCTCTATATGAAGAGCGTGTCCTTATACCTTATGATATATCACCTATAATGAACGTATCTAGATGATCAGGCAAGAACTTCAATGACTCAAATCTGAGTCAGATCTTCCATCGGGATTTTATCGGTTCTGGCTTGTACATCTTCATCATTATTGTCGTTGGACTGTGACTATTGAGCTCATCAAAAGTAACGTTAATCGATTCTTCGATAATCATAGATCTTTTATTAAAATTCTATATCCCTTACTCTTAGCAGCATATCCGAGAAATATCCCTTCATCTGCTTTAGAGTCAAACTTTCCCAAGTTGTCCTTAGTGTTCAGGATAAAACAGCGACATCCAAAAACTTTAAAATATAAAATATTTAGAATTCTTCCAAACCAAAGTTCATAAGGTGTTTTCTTCGAGATAGGTCGAATTAACACCATATTTAAAACATGACAGGCTGTACTAACAGTTTCTATCCAAAAATATTTAGAAAGATTTTGCTAATTCAGCATGACTCTAGCCATCTCGCTTAGAGTATGATTCTTCCGCTTCACAATGCCATTGAGTTCTAGGACAAGAAAACTCATGGTAATATCTACTATCATCACAAAACTTTTTGAAATTAATATTTTCGAATTCGACACCATGATCACTTCGGATACGAGTAATCATGAAGCCTTTTTCGTTTTGTACCTTTTTACAGAATATCTGAAATTCAAAAATTGTATCACTTTTTTTGATAAAAAATAAACCCAAGTAAAGCGAGAGAAATTATCAACAATAACAAAGGCGTAGAGCTTACTGACAAGACTAGCGACTCATACTAGGACCAAATAAATTCATATGTATCAACTGCAAAGGTCTAGAAGTACTTACAACATTGATGGATTTAAATGTAGATATATGTACTTTGTTCTTTTCACAGTCTGCACATACCATATCTCTCTTGAATGATACCTCAGGGAGTCCTTTTACCAACTTTATAGTGCTTAGCCATGAGATAGTGTCCATATTAGCATGTCCTAGCCTCATATGCCATAGCCAGCCTTCATCTAAGTTTGCTACTAGGCATCTTCCTACATTATTAGTATTCTCTAGAAAGAAAACATAAATATTATCTTCTCTAATCCCTTCATATATGGGATTACCAGATGACATATCACATATTATACATTTATCTTTTACAAAATTGATGCCATAACCATAATCTGTAAAGTGACTTATGCCAAGTAGGTTATGTTTCAATTCCATAACTAGACAAACATATTTTATTACAGGATAAGGAGATAGACCAAAAATGCCACTTCCAATGATATCACATATCAGGTTGTTTTCGAAGGAGACGTATCCTTGTTTCTTCATCGATAGCGTAGCGAACAAAGATGCGTCACCAGTCATGTGCCGCGAATATCCGCTATCGAGGATCCACTTGCTTTCAGCATGAGAGGGTTAAGGGTCCACCTACAAAACAAGTAGATGAATCCTTTGTTACCCATTTATTGAAGGGTCCATGTTGATTAGTCTTAGGTCTCCAAATCAGTGTATAATTATCAACAAGCTTTTTTGCTAGACAATACTGTGATATGTGCCCATGAGTACCACAGTACATGCAAGTAAGTTTTGAAAACGTGTTACACTACCAAAATTTATCGATTTAGCGACGGCCGAATCCGTCGCTAAGACGACGGTAATAACTATTAGCGACCGATTACCGACGGATATTGGCCAAAAACATCCGTCGGCAATCAGCTCGTCGCTAATAACCATCCGTCGCTAAGTTGTCGTCACGTGACGGAATAGCGACGGATAGTCGACGTCACAATACGAAGCATTAACGACGCATTTCCGACGGACTATCGTCCACTTCAGCTTTTAAGTACTTAACTGTGTAGACAATACCGACGTAAAGTTCCATCGCTAACTCGTCGCAAAAGCGTATCAGATCGTATCGTTTCGTCGCTAATCCGTCGATAACGTCGATATCAAGTGACGGATTAGCGACGGTTGTCTGACGAAAAAGCCGTCGACCAGCTTCTAGAAATTCATGTCATTTCCAGCAACTTGGCGACGGATAAGTCGTCGCTATGCCGTCACAATTTATCGACCGCATAGCGACGGATTAACCGTCGACCTTGTTCTGGAAATTCTTGTTATTTCTAGAATACGGGCGACGAATATGTCGTCGCTATTCCGTCGAACAATAAATCATGCCGACGGATTGTCCGTCGACCATCCGTCGCTACCTGGGAATAATTTTCAAATATCCAGTTAGCGACGGAAGAACCGTCGAAAAGTCGTCGGAAACTGGAGACATCCGTCGCAAAACGGTCACAAGTCCGTCGCTAACTGAGAATATTTTGAAAAAAAATTTACTGCTTTTTAGCTGTTCGCAAAAATTTACATAAACCAAACCAATATATAATGCACACCAATTATCCAACAATCACATAGACCAAATATATTATGCACACCAATTATCCAAGAATCACATAGACCAAAATATGCACATACGAATTTAATACACACCAATTATCCAAGAATCATATAGACCAAACCAAATTAATATAAAATAGACATCAGTTATCCGGAAGAGTAACCTAATATCCATCGTTATAATCCGATCATTGCACAAATATTCCAAATTTTTCACAAATATTCCAAAACACATAGGAAAGAGTTGGCCAGTTACAGTAACCTAATATCCAATCCTGACGACCGATCATAGCACAAATATTCCAAAATTTTCACAAATATTCCAAAACACATAGGAAAATCGACTTTGGCCTCAACAAAGACCACAAGTCAGACGATGAATCCTCACAGCCAGGGATGATAGTTGCGTTGAGGCATGTACCATTCTATCAGCCACTTTGCATACGAAGGCTCAATCTGGTTGAGGTCTTCTGTAGGGATAGGAGGGTCGGTCCCGATGCTACTACTCTCTGACGGTGGCTCCTCCTTAGCTTCAAGCTTGGGAGCAATCTCTTCCCTGATGGTCATCGGTTCTTCCTTGACAGTCACCGGCTCTTGTTTGACGACGGAGACTTCCTCCGTGTCGACCTCCAAGGGTTTTTTTGCCTCGAACTCTTCCTCGACTAGCAGCACCACCTCGACGAGTCCTAGGAGCCATCTTTCTAACAACAGAAATTTTCATATAGGGTAAAGAAATTTACTCAAGTTATAAAAGTTGTGACGTTGGTTTTTTGCGTTCATCATCATTAGAGGGAGCAGCACTCGAAAAGTTGTGACGTTGGTAGCATGAGAGAGTAAAAATCTGTATCACAAGACTAACAGAATTACTATGTAATCATGTACTCACCAATAACCGGATGTAACTGGAGTCGTTGGTACTATCGTGCAGTAATTTATGGATCCACAGAGATGCTAGATGTACTTAGTATCTAGTGTATCAGATTAGTATCGGTCTATCGGTTTGGTATATGACGTATCATATTGGTATCGTCCTATATCCGATATGTACATGTATCGGCCGAATAGCTAGGATTCATATTGGTCTTATCGATTTGGTATCGGTCATATCCGATAGGTATCGGCCGTGCTGGATTAGTATAGACTATTTCGGATTAGTATCGTGGAAGGTTTAGTAACAAATGTACTTGGATTTCTCTCTTCTCGAGCTAGAATACCATTGCAAGAGAATCACCAGATCATGATTGGCCAGTTACAGTAACATACATACTTTATTTTCCATCAGGAAAAGCGAGATTGAAAAGAAAGTATGTATGTTCTGTAACTGGCCATCTACGCTCTCGTAACTCTCTTGCAATGGTAATCTAGCTCTAGAAGAGAGAAATCCAAGTACACTTGTTACTAAGCCTTCAACGATACTAATCCGAAATGGTATATAATAATCCAACACGGCCGATACCTATCGGATATGGCCGATACCAAATCGATAAGGCCAATATGACTTAATGGCTATACGACCGATACATATCGGATATGACGATACCAATTCGCTAAGGCCAATACCAACCGATACGGTCCATACCAAAACGATAGATCGATACTAATCCGACACGGTCAATACTTATAAGTACCTACGGTCCAGGAGGTTGATCCGCTAGTACATCCATGTACGAACAACGAAGTAACGATCCATTTCAATTTGGATGTGAAAATCTGTATCGTAAGACAAACTAAACATAATCAGTTCTATTTCACATGCTTAATTGTCAAGTATGGGAACGAATAGCTCAGAACACAACCCAAAATTCATTCTAGATGAACTCACATAATGTTTACAGTCTTGGTCTCAATTGTCTTCGATTCTATGATCCCATGTCTTAGGTTAAATAAATCACTAATCTCATCACGGTGAGTCTTGGTGTAGCACTCAAATGTGGGGCACCCGTAAATTTGTCGAGGTTTTAAATCATCGACATTGAGTTTTAAACCCTCACGTAGCCTTTCTGCTTCACTTCTAGGGTCGAGCAGCATCATCTTGCAAGCTTCGGTCTCCAGATACTTAGTGTCAAGATTCTGGACGCTTTCGTAGAGCATGTCAACGCATTCTAGCGTCAATTTACTCGGCAGGAAATTGACGCTAGGATGCGTTGACTTGCTCTACGAAAGCGTCCAGAATCTTGACACTAAGTATCTGGAGACCGAAGCTTGCAAGAAGATGCTGCTCGACCCTAGAAGTGAAGCAGAAAGGCTACGTGAGGGTTTAAAACTTAATGTCGATGATTTAAAATCTCGACGAATTTACGGGTGCCCTATATTTGAGTGCTACACCAAGACTCACCGTCTGTATAGTTCGGTTATTGGCGCTCGATGTCCCTGTGGTAAGGCAATGGATGAGGATATAGCGTGGGAGGGGGTTGCAGATGGAGGCAACAAGGATGGTGTGTTTGTGAAAGGAGGGAAAGGATACATAATCATAGACAATTTGCATGTAAGGCCATTCTATTCTATGGAGTCTGCGTTGTCTATTTTCCGAAAGCATGGGATCATAGAATCGAAGACAGTTGAGACCAAGACTGTAAACATTGGCCGCGATGAGGTTAGTGATTTATGTAACCAAATGTAGTAATCTTGTAATTTAAAGTTGAAAGAACATGCAAGTAGCCTTATATATAGTTGCTGCCTCACCAGTCGAATGACTTAATTGCCAAGTATCGGAACGAATGGCTCAGAACAAAACCAAAGATTCATTCTAGCATACATTAGTGAGTTTATCTTGATTCTGTTACGTCCTTCATATACTATATACGATAAGAAAATAGATGATTCACACTAATGTATGCTAGAATAAATCTTGGCTTGTGTTCTGAGCCATCCGTTCTGATCAAGCATCTTCCTTCTCCTCTTATCTCCTCCACCATGGCTCTCAACCAATCTGCTCCTCCCTACTTCCCTTCTTCTTATTTGACTCTCTCAGCCACATATGACATCCAGCTCAAGTGTAGAGTCGGGGGAGAAGAAGTGGGCAGGAAGATGAGGAGGAAGCAGCACAGCCGGCGGCATGACCCGGAGGAAGTACATAGGTTTTCTTCAACAGTCGTAGGAGCGGCTGTTGAAGAAAACCTCTGTACTTCCTCCGGGTCATGCTGCAGGCTGTGCTGCTTCCCCCTCATCTTCCTGCCCACTTTTTCTCCCCCGACTCTACACTTGAGCTGGATGTCATATGTGGCTGAGAGAGTCAAATAAGAAGAAGGGAAGTAGGGAGGAGCAGATTGGTTCAGAGCCATGGTGGAGGAGAGGAGAAGGAAGATGCTTGATCAGAATGGATGGCTCAGAACACAAGTCAAGATTCATTCTAGCATACATTAGTGTGAATCATCTATGTTCTTATCGTATATAGTATCTGAAGGATGTAACAGAATTAAGATGAACTCACTAATGTAATACTAAGACATCATCTACTACTATATAAGATATAGTGATAGGTTGTCGTATCATCATTGCCGAGGGATGAGGGTCGGAGGACAGGCAACTTTATCTACGGCTACATAGTTTCTGCCTCGCCAGTCGAATGGCTGCAGGGACTATGTCCTGATCACCATGTCGTACCGTAGACTAATGCAAATGGAGCTGAAAAAATATGCATAAACCAAACCAATATATAATGCACACCAATTATCCAAGAATCATATAGACCAAATATGCATATACGAATTTAATGCACGCCAATTATCCAAGAATCATATAGACCAAACCAAATTAATATAAAATAGACATCAATTATCCTGAAGAACGTAACAGAATCAAGATGAACTCACATAATGTAATACTAAGACATCATCTACTACTATGTAAGATATAGTGATAGGTTGTCGTATCATCATTGCCGAGGGATGAGGGTCGGAGGACAGGCAACTTTATCGACGGCTACATAGTTTCTGCCTCGCCAGTAGAATAGCTGCAGGGACTATGTCCTGATCACCATGTCGTACCGTAGATCAAGTGCAAATGGAGATGGAGCCAAAATACAGAAACCAAAATACAGAATCAAATCCCTGGGACGGATGGCTCAGAACACAACCAACCGGAGAGGATACTCTGAGAGATCCATCTGAGTAGGACGTATACTCTGAGAGATCACCTTTACAAGAATGATATCAGTAGTGGGATTGAGTGCTGGAGGGGATACTATCAGAGTATACGTCCTACTCAGATGGGTCTCTCACCGTTACTATTTTTTCTGACAGCATGGTGGATGTGCTCCGTCAACAGAATCTGGCTTCGAGCCAAAACTTTGCCCCAGAGCTCAAGTGGACATCCTTCGTGTAGAGCTCGAGTGAGAGGTTCCTGACAGCAAGGTGGTCTCCTTTGTCAAAGTATCCGTGCTCGTCCCACAACCAATGTGGGATGAGCACGAATACTTTGACAAATGAGACCACCATGCTGTCAGGAACCTCTCACTCGAGCTCTACACGAAGGATGTCTACTTGAGCTCCGGGGCAAAGTTTTGGTTCGGAGCAAGATTCTGTTGACGGAGCACATCCACCATGTTGTCAGAAAAAATTAGTAACGGTAGGAGACCAATCTGAGTAGGACGTATACTCTGATAATATCTCCTCTAGCACTCAATCTCACTACTGATATCATTCTTGTAATAGTGATCTCTCAGAGTATACGTCATACTGAGATGGATCTAATATTCTCTCTTGTTGGTTGTCGTATCATCATTACCGAAGGATGAGGGTCGGAGGACAGTACAAATAGTCTAATACAAAAACAACTCAATAAGTAGTCCAATACAAATAGTCTAATACAAAAATAACCCAATACCAATAGTCCAATACAAATAAGTACTAATAGCTAATGAGAACCACGCTGCTCACGCAAACGCTCAGTGATACGTTCACGCATCCACCTCGAAAAAGCGAGATTTTTGGCGCGAGGAGAGATGTCGTCCCTTGCAAGGACTGCATGAAGAGAACTCTCGGTCTTACTAGCTACCGGTGCTGGATGAATAGAACTCCCGGTCTCACTAACAACCGGTGCCACTTCCTCCTCAACTGTAGGAGGAGCCACCTCAGCATTCACTGTTTTCTTCAAACGACGTACCGCTCCTCGAGTCATGGGTGCCATCTGGTAAGATCGATAGTCACAAATAATATAATTATAACATAAGCAAGCTAACTAAAGGAACCATCATGTAATTTGAGTACATTTTCGAAAGCCGATAAAGTATAAAAAATTCGATTTTTTGCCAAGTGTGAGAACGGATGGCTCAGAAGACAACCCAAGATTCATTCAAGCATACATTAGTGTAAATCATCTATGTTCTGTACATATGGTGTAGTATATGTTCTTATCGTATCTAGTATCTGAAGAACGTAACAGAATCAAGATGAACTCACATAATATAATACTAAGACATCATCTACTACTATATAAGATATAGTAATAGATTGTCGTATCATCATTGCCGAGGGATGAGGGTCGGAAGACAGTCAACTTTATCTACGGCTACATAGTTTCTGCCTCGCCAGTCGAATGGCTGCAGAGACTATGTCCTGATCACCATGTCGTACCGTAGATCAAATGGAGCTGGAACTGGAGCCAAAATACAGTACTACTTCACCATGTCGTACCATTTTACTCTCTCTCTCTCCTCCCCCCCTCTGGTGCTCTCACTCTCTCCGGCGCTCTCACACTACTAATTCCTATGTGTTTTAAGTGTGAGAACGGATGGCTCAGAACACAACCCAAGATTCATTCTAGCATACATTAGTGTTAATCATCTATATTCTGTATACATATCGTGTAGTATATGTTAACCTTATCGTATCTAGTATCTGAAGGACGTACGTAACAGAATCAAGATGAACTCACTAATGTAATACTAAGACATCATCTACTACTATATAAGATATAGTGATGGGTTGTCGTATCATCATTGCCGAGGGATGAGGGTCGGAGGACAGGTAACTTTATCTACGGCAACATAGTTTCTGCCTCGCCAGTCGAATGGCTGCAGAGAATATCCGTCACCATGTCGTACCGTAGATTAATGCAATTAATGGAGCTGGAAATATCCGACGCTAACCGGTAACTAGTCCGTCGCTAACTGAGATTGTCACATACACATATGTATATCACAGCTAGATGTATAGATATATACATCTATACAGAAGCACACAACTGATAGAACTCGCACTGTCCTTGAGACAGTGAACATATACACCATGAATCTAAACCCCATATATATTCACATTTACTAATCCAAACACCACCAAACTAATGGAACACCCAATATGGATAACACATTATTTAGCCAATATATAAACTCAGATGAATTTGAGAAGCAAAGCCACCTGCCGCCCCCGACCAAAGCCCGCCGCCCCAAGCCCGCCGTCCAGTAATTCGGTTGCATATATATATGAAGAGTGCTTATGGATGTGTGTCGGTTGCAAATAGCCCCGATGCACCCGCCCCAAGCCAGCCGCCCAGCCTCCGACGCCGCCGCCCCAAGCCAGCCGCCCAGCCCCCAACCCAAGCCAGCCGTCCAGCCCCCGATGCCGCTGCCCCAAGCCAGCCGCCCAGCCCCCAACCCAAGCCAGCCGCCCAGCCCCCGACGCCCCCGCCCCAAGCCAGCCGCCCAGTCCCCGACGCCGCCGCCCCAAGCCCACCGCCCAGCCTCCAAACCAAGCCAGCCGCCCAGCCCTCGACCCAAGCCAGCCGCCCAGCCCCCGACGCCCCAACCCCAAGCCCACCGCCCAGCCCGCCGCCCCAAGCCCACCCGCCTCCCAGACCCCGACCCAAGCCAGCCGTCTAGCCCCCGACGCCCCAACCCAAGCCAGCCTCCCAGACCCCGACGCCCCCGCCCAGCCCCCGACGCCCCAACCCCAAGCCCGCCTCCCCGACCTCGACGCCTCCGCCCCAAGCCCACCGCCCAGCCCTCGACCCAAGCCAGCCGCCAAGCCACGGACGGCCCAGCCCCAATCGCGCCGCCCAGACCCTATAACCGAGAGAGAGAGAGAGAGAGAGAGAGAGAGAGAGATCGAGAGAGAGAGAGAGGGGGTTACCTTCGGGAGAGAGAAATGAGAGGGCGCCGACACCGACGATGACACCGACGCCGATTACCGAAACCGACACCGGCGAGAGAGAGAGAGAGAGAGAGAGAGAAGAAAGAGAGTGAATTTGGGGGGAATGCCAAAAGTTCTCCCCGTCTTTTCATTTAAGTCTGGAACGCTCATTTAGCGACGGAATCGCGACTACAAAAAATCCGTTGCCAGGTAGTCGCTATTATCGATTATCCGACTGAATATCCGTCGCTACGTAGTCAAAGATATGTCCCGCCAATTATATACACAATTCCCACCAAATAAACGACTACGTGGCGACGACCGAATATCCGTCGCTATAACACCGACACACTAGCGACGGATTTGCGACCTTTCCTGCCCCTAAATTTAAAATAAAAATGGCAAATGTTTGTGGTCGGTAATCAGTCGCTGAGCGGCCACGAATCCTTCGCTACTACCGACGGAATAATTTTGTCGCTAAATTTTCGTCGCTAAATGAGCGTATTTTGGTAGTGTTAGTTGAATTTGTGTTGACATGCATATGTGGTTTCTTTGAAAACCTATATGTAAAAGCATGATGATATTCGTGTTTCTTATGTGCTTTCTGTGGTTTAGTCCTCTTAGGTGTATGCTTAGCATTAGGACTAACTTTAGGCTGTGTCACAGGTATAGCCTGTTTGTCTAACTTGATTTCTAACTTTTTAGAAATCGTATAAGACTCTTCATATTTAGCGGTCATATCAATGAGCCTTTGCTCTGTGACTAAGTGCCTATTCTTCTCTATCATATAACTCTTGTATCTTGACATAGTCTCTTTTTTTCTTTTCAATTTTGAGGATAGCCTCATAATAGTCTACTTTAAGCTTGGCTATCTTATCCGTGTTATCGGTAGTAGATGTTTGTCTAATATTTTCAACGAGATTTGACTATCTAGCTACTTCGGTTGTGCATGCCTTGACCTCTTTTCGAGATTACTTATACTTGTCAAGCATATTTCTGTGTTCTTCAAGTAATTCGCTGAAGGTATTTTCTAGCTCATCAAAAGTAAAGTCATCATATAGAGGATTTGAGGATACCTTATCGAAAGCCATAAGACAGACATTTGCAGTGCTGCAGGGTCAATCTTCTTTCTCTGATTTACTAGCATTACTTTCATGCCAGATACTTGTATTTGTATACTTTCGACCAGTTTTTGTTCTTCGGCTTGATCTTGATATATCATATGGACTACTTTTCTTTGGAGTTGGACAGTCCTTCATATGTCCCGACTTCTTGCTTCCAAAGCAGATTATTTCTTCTTCATTTCTTTCATGGACATCTTTCTTCCTTCTGTTTGATTTCTCAAATTTTAAGAATTTTTTAAAATTCTGCACTAGCAGGGCTTATACATCACCACTAGATGATTCTTCATCAGAATGTTTGCATGTTGCCCTTCTAGCTTGAGCTTTAAAGGCGATAGATTTTTCTTTTGGGATTGCTCCTTCAAACTCTTGTAGGTCCAGCTCATGGGTCATCAACTTGCCCATCAGTGTTTCCAGAATCATGGTGGTGAGATCATTTTCTTCAATGATTGTCGTTGCCTTTGGGTTCCAATTCTTGGTTAGAACCCGTAGCACATTTTTGATCTTCTTGTGATTACTGTAATCCTTACCAAAAGATTGCAAAGGATTAGTAATATCAAGAAAACGAGTGAACATTTGTGTAATTGACTCGTCGGCTTTCATTTTGAAAGATTCATAATCCTCTGATAGTCTGCTGATTTTGGATTCCTTCACTTAGGAAGTACCTTCATGAGTTACCTCACGAAGTTTTCAAATCTCATGAGATGTCTTACAGGTTGAAACTCGATTGAACTTCGTCTTGTCAATTGTACAAAATAGTGCGTTGACAGCACGTGCATCTAGACTAGCCTTTGCGTTTTCTGCCTCTATATATTTATCATGAGGCTTGTCTGTAAGTACGCCATCAACCACTGTAGGTGTCGGTTTATTATAATCGTCAATAACTATAGACCAAAGTTCAAAGTCAAGAGACTTTAAGAAGAATGTCATACGTGTTTTCCAGTATCTATAGTTTGTTCCATCAAATAATGGGGGTCTATTTTTGGATTGCCCTTCACCGTTGAATATTGATTTTACGGCTGCCATATATACCCTCTGAGGTTGTTATATTAGAATATAACCTGCTCTGATACCATTTGTAGGACAGTTGAGCACCTTTAGAGGGGGTGAATAGAGTGAGTGCGAGTGCAGCGGAATAAATCATAACTTAAAAATTAAAGGCAGATAACTATGGCAGTGAATAAAGTGACAATAAATAAATGTAGCAAGAGACCAGAGAATCAAACTCAGTGAACACCGCAATATATACTGGTTTTCCTCTTGGAGGACTAATCTAGTCGCAGGTACTCTTGTCTGCTGTTAATCCACTATTCACAAGCTAATTGAGAGCTTGCTGTCTCTTTAAAACACCGTGCTTGGTGTCAAGTGCACGACCAACTTCACAACACCGTGCTTGGTGACGAGCGCACGACCGGCTCCTAAAACAGAGATGATTTCTGAACTTGAACGACCTCTTTACAACTCTAAGAACCAAAGAACTCTAAATCTAATCGATATTACTGGCTTTGGCTAAGAGATGTATAGGTGGAGTATGAAAGCTTTTTAGAATACTGAAAAACACCATATGAATATATAAAGAGAAGAAATGATGAGTGATTTGAAAAGAAAAATTTCTCTTCTATTTATAGGTGTTTTTGAGAACCGAACTCGGATAGAGTTCGGGTGGAGTTCGGATGCAAAGATTTCGTAAACGAACATTGCATGCAGATTTGGAGGTAACAAACATTTGAATTTGAAACGAACAAACTCGGTCCGAACTCGGACCGAACTCAGCCTGAGTTCTGTCTAAGTTCATCTAGTTATGTTTTGTCAAATTCTGTTGCATAGAATAAATAGAACTTTTGGTAAGTGGACTTTGAATGAATGGGTAGGCTTTATAGACGAGTGGACTGTGAATAACCTAAGCCAGTAATACTCAGTCAATTTTATAATTTGTATCCTAGACTCAATAAAGGATAAAATACATAATAAACTGTAAAATGACTCAGACTGATTCCAGTGCATAAGTACTTCGGGATGATGATTTTTATGCTTGCTGATGTTGTAGTACACTCTATGATATTGAATTTACTTGACCTGAAATGTTAGCAGTAGTTTGTATATTTTATGTTTAGACTTAAGTCATTTGTTGATTTATCAAAATCGGGTGTAACCATTTGGTAATGGGCCAACAAAATAATGTCATCAACATAAATTTGAACTAATAAAAGTGTGCCATTGTGAGTTTTAATAAAAAGTGTGGTGTCAACTTTGCCCTTGGAGAAGTTGTGAGAGAGGATAAAGGAGCTAAGACGCTCATACCTAGCATGAGGAGTTTGCTTGAGGCCATAAAGGGCTTTGTGTAGTTTGAAAACATGATCCGAAAATTGAAAATCTTTAAAGCCAGGAGGTTGCTTGACATACACCTCTTCTTAATAACACCGTTCAAAAAAGCACTTTTGACATCCATTTAAAAAAGTTTAAAATCAAGCAAAGGCACAAAGTATTCAGATGGATTCAATATGAGCAACCGGAGAATAGGTTTCTTCATAGTTAATGTCTTCCTCTTGGTTATAGCCTTTTGCAACCAATCAGGCTTTGTTACGAGTGACGTTTCATCCTGATTAAGCTTATTATGAAACACTAGGGGTGAGCATTCGGTTAATTCGGTTCAAACCGAATCGATTAAGCAAAAATCGAATTGGACCAAAAACCGAATAAGAAAAATCAAAACCGAACTGAAATGGCTCATAACCGAATCAAACTGAACCGAATTAAATCGGTTCGGTTTATTCTATTTTAAAGTTTATTTACGCTTATATATATATATATATATATATATATATATATATATATAATATACCTATATATATTATATTATATTATATTATATTATATTATATTATATTATATTATATATATTATATTATATTATATAATATAATATAATATAATATAATATAATATATATTATATTATATTATATTATATTATATTATATATATAAAGCATGTGGAGAGAGATTCCGAGTGGGCTCTCCAGACGTAGAGACCATTCAGCATATTTTCTCTTCCGGTAGCATCGTTCGAAAAGTTTGGGAGAGATTCTGAGTGGCTTACGGTCTAGAGAGGGCGGTAGACACGCTAGCGGATCGGTTCGAGGTGTGGGGCAGCACACATACTTTTTCGGTTATCGCGTGTGTTGCTTCGGCCATTATTTGGGTGATATGGAAGAATCGGAACAAGCACAGGTACGAGAACTTCCCCTTCTCCCCTTCACAGCTCATCAAAGAAATTTTGCGGCAATTCTTAAGGATGTGGCATGATAGGTCGGCCATTCCTGCCAGCCTCGGGGTTTTGTTCGGAGGATAGTTGCAGGGATAGTTTTGAGCGGCCAGGCTTTGGGCCCCCATATTTTCTTTTGTTCAATTTCTAGACCGGTCTCCTCCTGGGACTGGGACAATTTTGGACCGATTTTCTCTTTGCTCTTGTTTCAGTTTTGGTTTGCGGGGGCTTTATTTTTGGTCCCAGCAGTTTTGTAACCGTTTGTTGACTATATTTATGTACAGTTCAGTTTCAATATATATATATATATATATATATATATATATATATATATATATATATATATATATATATATATATATATATATATGGTTTTCGGTTTTGGATCAAAACCGAAACAACCGAATAAGAAAATTTAGTATTTCAAAACCGAAACCGAATAATGCTCACCCCTACAAAACATCCATTTTGTCCCAATAATAGGATAGTTGTGGGGACTTAGGAAAGATTTCCCAAACATTATTTTGCTCAAATTGATTAAGCTATTCTTGCATTGCAATCATCCGAAATTCATCATTAAAAGCATCATTAATATTTTTATGCTCTATTTGAGAAATAAAAGCTAAATTTGTACAATGATCTCGTGTAGAGGATCTAGTGCTAACTCGTGAGGACGGGTCACCAATGATTAGTTTCTTGGGATAATAGGAGACAAATCTCCATTCTTTGGAGAGATCCCCTTGAGGAGTCTCTAAAGTTAGAGAGTCTTCAGGTGGAGTAGTCTCAACTTCATTACTAGATGAAGGAACACTTATATCTCCAAGAAAAGATTTTTCCAAACCAGAAGTGATGTCCTCAACATCATTCAAGGAGCTAGATGTAGAAGCGTTAAGTTCGTTAAAAGAGACATTGATTGACTCTTCGACTACAAGACTTCTTTTGTTAAAGACACAAAATCCTTTACTATGCATAGAATGTAAGCCCCTGTCCCGAAATTCCCAATTTACCATTATTGTTTTTAAAATAATCAATTGCATAGTAATACTAATAACCTAAGTGTAAATTATTATGTTAGTATATATTTCTTTTTGTAAATAATAAAGTACAAAAGGGGGTCTTCCCAAAGTTCATCCTAAACAATACTTGTGTTCACAATTAACTAAACAGGTAGGGGGCTTAGTGTAAAATGCCAGATTTAAATTCCTGCAGTTATAAACTTCAAATCGTAGAGGGAATCAAATTTAAATCCTGCTCGATCAAGAGCAGGAATTCGATTCTATCTTCCCAGCCTATGCAACCCTGTATAAATAGATGAATATACCGTGATCTTGCCTTTCCCAAAACCCTAATCTCCCTACGCGAGTTCGTTTGCTGTGCTGCATCGAGAAGAGCTTGAGGAATTGAAGAAACCACCTTCGACAGGTAAAGCTCCTCGCACCAATGTTGTTATTTTTCTATGCAAATCAGCTTTATCCTTAGACCTACATGGGATTGTCATCCATCAAGTAGCAGGAGGGGTAGATGTTCGATCTAATGCCTAATAGAGGTGTCGTATCATAAGAACACGTACACTGATAGTTAAGGCCAATAGGAAACAGATAGAGGCAAGGGAATCAACAGGGATGATCACTGTGTGGTCGTGTCCTGTGCAAATAGAAGGAATAGGGAACCTGTGTAAATGAATACATGTATTACCCCATCAATTTTATACTGTGACCTTAGTTTATGCCATGTAGAAGAAGAATAGATGGTTGTATAATACCAGATGTTGATTTACCACCTAATGCATCATGGACTCAGGGAAGAAGTATCAGGAATTAGGAAGATAGAGATTACAGTTAAGACCAGGTTTTGGAGTGATGTCCCCATTGGGAACATCCAGTGCTCTGTCATATGAGTTACACCCTTATCTTGTTCAGCAGATCGAATTGACCTGTCCATCTCACTCTTGATTAGCTCATCCTAGAAGAACTCAGGTATAGGACTGCAACAAAGGGACTTGGTGACAGGAGAGTAAGAGTATGACATCCACTGGACACTTGCATATCCCTGTCAAGCATAGCAGCAGACCATATTACATTACTGCAGATTACCTGTCCTGCTCTCATATGTTCACATAACCCTTAATCTCATCACTTGAAGACTACACAGTAATACCCTTGCTGTTTTAGCAATCAGAGCATTGTTGCCTGTTCTGGTTTAGTCCAGATGGTTGCAGACTAGTCTGTACAGGGACTATACATGTGGTTTAGTCTAGGAAATGGGGATCATGGTGGTCTTCCTTAGACTTTAGAATTGAAATAATTATAATCCTTGAGGTATATAACAGGTCTTAACTTAATGATGCACATGCCTTTCAGACTTTTAACACGCCACAAATTGGTACCTAGGTTACATTACCAGGTTGTAAATGTGGTAGCAAATCCAGTTGTACTAGGAGGACACAGGTTCCTGTTGACCTTAGGTAGCAGGTTGTGTATACATCAAGGATGCATTGATGTAAGGTCTGAAATCAGAGAGGGCTCCAGATTTAACCCAAGCCTTGAAGGCCTGGGCACTAGCATTAATAGTTAATGTGTGCATTTGTGAAAGATTGATGTGTCAAATATTTGGGGCATTATCAGATTTGGGGGTGTCACTACTAGAAAAGGGTAGGTCAAGTCTGAACATTACAGTATGGGAAACCAACAAGTATGAAAACCCAGTCTACAGCACACCCTTGTATGAACCAGCGGGTAATCATATTGGACTGTACATTGGTTAGTTTAATAGACTATATTTTACTTCAGTCAATAGGTTAAAGAAGCAGCAGTCCTAGTATGAACTCTAGGATAAATACTAACTTCTGAAGTACCTGCCAACCCTATACTTCAATGTGGTATCAACCAGTGTTGTTTAGTTCAGTGCATTCTGAAATTGGATAAGGCCATACAACAGGAGTCAACTGCTGCCATTTGAGGTCTTTTGTATGAAGATAATAGGTTAAATACATAGAGGTCTAGGTTGGTGGTTAAGTCCATACCTGGACAAGGGAGTTGGCTTTCAGTCATTCCATTGGTCCTACTATTTTGAAACCTTATTCACTACACTTTTTGAGTATGAGTCCTAATTGACACCATGTTTTAAGCTCAGATGTTTAGATGCAGCCCATATGACATACTGTATCAGGGGTGTTTTGGTATGAGAGGACTTGTGACAGCCAAGGATCTTTCTGCATTCTGTATGGGACAAGTTAGGTACACACATAAGTAACTGTTTCCTCAGTCCAGTTACCAGTGCACCAGTCTATATCACCTAGGATCCTGTCAACCTCCTTTCTTTATTACCCTGTGCACACATAAGGCTGTGAGAGCAACCTGGGGTGTGACAAGTTTAACCTATCCTACCAGTAGCAAGAGAGACAAACACTGAGATGCGGTTCCCTCTAGTCTATTTAACTGATGCACATGGAGTAGCATCATAAAGGTAGGGGTGCTCTGTTCAGGAGTAGGAATAGTGATACAGGTACCTATAGGCTAAGAATTGAGTCTAGTGCCAACCTAGAAATAAGAAACCAGTCGATTTCACATAGAGACCATTTTCTGTATTAGGCTTGACACTTGAGGGGCATCAGCACACACTACACTAGGACTGTACATTGATGGTTGTACAAGGAGAAATCCCGAGACTTCCAGTTAGGGCACCTAAGTATCAATGGCTAGTTGTATCAGACACCAGAGAGTGAGTATCACCAAGAAAATAGTGGTTGTGTAACAAGGGTGTGCATACATAGGACAAGTGTTCCCACCCATTAATACTAGGTAAGAGGATTTGGGATAGGATTAGTGTAAATTAACCTTAAAACCATTATGTACAAGAGTAGTTGTAATAGTTAACGTAGGCTCCTTGAGTAATTTCAGCTGTTGATTTGAAGTTGATTCATATTATAGGTTTGTTGAACTCTGACTTAGCACTCGATCGTTACTCGCAGCTCGAGATGACAGGCAAGTACACTTTCTGTTCTACTTCTAATTCTGATGGTTTATGCACTATACATTCATATGTTCTTTTGTTTTGATGACACGATGGACACACGAGTGAGAAACATGAACCCCTATTTATTATACTTTTGTTTGGCTTCTTTTTGTGACTTATTTGGGTTCATGAGTACTGGTCGGGAGGGGAAATACCTTACTAGATGTGTGAACTACCCATTCTATCCCAATATGTCTAATCTTGAATGCTAGCAGCTGCACACGACACGTGCAGTATGCCTTATTTTACCCCTTAGCCGTTCACATGTCGAAAATGGTATTTCAATTCACTTTAGATAGATTGTCTTTCATTATTTTACCACTTGACATGTCACCATGCTTTCATACTCGTTTCAGTTGACATATTACTCTACGATTCATACTTTATTCTAGATATACTATGCCATCACATTACTATTCAGCTTTCTTTTACATATGATATATTCACGTACTGTCGATCCTATTATGTTGCGGATAGTTTTTCAGCTTGTGTGCTTGTTCCAATCCTGACTGGATAACCAATATTTTAGGTGATGAGTTAGAGGAGTTCTGTACCACCTTTTATGAGTAGACAGAAGACCCCAACTTGATCATACATGAGGACTTGGATACGGGGCTACCCTCCGCAGGAGATTATTAGCTAGACAGCATTTATAGAGCATGTGTTGCTCACAAAGTCTCTTGATTGTATTTCATTTTTATTATGGATTTTGAGAGTTGAGTAGTGGATTCTCTTTTATACATTTTATAAATTGAGATCATTTCTTCTATCATATTTGGTCTCTATACTTGGTGACCTTATTCAGTTATCAGTTTGTTCCTTTTACCATAGTTATTGTATTTACAAATTTCCTTGAGAATTGATATGTAAATTTATGAACTGCGTGGTTGTATTTGTAAACTGTGGAGATGACTAGACAGCGTTCTACCGTCGATATCACGGCGTAGGCTGGACGTACCCACGGCTCATGCCCAATTACTGGGTGCGGGTCGTGACATAGAATAACCAAGGAAGATACCTTCATAGGTTTTTTCTTCAAATTTGCCTAGGTTATCTTTGGTGTTCAAAATAAAATATTTGCATCCAAAAACTTTAAAATATTCAATAAAGGAAATTTTGTGAAACCAAAGCTCATAAGAAATTTTCTTAGAAATAGGTCTAATCAAGACTCTATTTATAACATAACATGCTGTGTTACCGGCTTCCATCCAAAAATATTGAGGGAGCTTCTATTGGTTTAACATGACCCTTGGCATATCCCGAGGGTTTTATTCTTTCTTTCTACAACACCATTTTGTTGTGGAGTTCTAGGGCAAGCAAAATCATGACCAAAACTATTGTCAAATTCAACTCCATGATCACTTCTAATTTTTTTGATTATAATCCTTTCTTATTTTGAACACGTTTATAAAAAGCAACAAATTCACGAAAAGTATCACTTTTATTTGCAAAAAAAATAACCCAAGTAAATCTTGAAAAATCATCTACCAAAACAAAAGCATAGTGTTTACCACCAAGACTAGCTACTCTACTAGGACTGAATAAATCCATATGAATAAGTTGGAGGAGTCTAGTAGTGCTCACCGAGTTGATGGATGTGAAAGAGGATTTTTTTAACTTAATCTTTTTGCATTCTTCACATATCATGTCTTTCTTGAATGGAATGCTTGGGAGTCCTCTAACTAGCTTCTTGGTGGCCAGTCGGGAGATGGTGTCCATGTTGGCGTGTCCAAGTCTCATGTGTCAAAGCAAACTCTCATCATTCTTTGCTACTAAGCACCTGTCATTGTTAGTAATTTCAATAAGATAAAGAACATAAATGTTATTTTCTCTAATACCTTCATATACAGTGCAACCATTTGTGCTATCATAGATGAAGCACTTGTATTTAACAAAGTTAACACCATAGCCATTATCCGTGAGATGTCTAATGCTAAGAAGATTGTGCTTAAGATTTGAAACAAAAAAAATATTCCTAATGCAAGGATAAGGAGGGAAATCGATATTAACATGTCCAATGATGTACCCCTTTAAATTAATACCGAAGGATACATGTCCTTCTTCTTTTATCGATAATATTGCAAAAAGTGAAGCATCACCGGTCATGTGCTGTGGGCAACCGCTATAGAGGATCCACTTGCTTCTAACATGCGATGAAGGGTTCACCTACAACACAAGTTGAAGATAAATACTTTGGTACCCAAAAATGTTTGGGTCCTTGACTGTTAGTTTTAGGAACCTATTTTAGCATTCTCATGTCAATATGCTTTCTCATTTGACAGTAATGAGATGTGTGTCCAAGTAAACCACAATAGTGGCAAATCATGGGTGTTATAGGTCTAGAGGAATATGAGTGAGTGTTTTGTGTATAATGAGTTCTAGTATAACGAGGAGTTCTAGCATGAGTGTTCCGGTGATGATAGTAAAAGGCATGATGTGATGTATTCATGTTTTTCTTTACAGAGGGTCCTCTCTGTGTGTGCATTTGTTGGGGATAGGGCCTATGAGTTGTGTTCATGTGAGCGTAACTCTTGTAGCTAGTGTTATGATGTGTGTTGGTGTGTCTTTGATTATGGCATCTTGCATTTGTGTGAGCCATATCTCTATCGACTTGTTTCTTACTTTTTGCAATAAGATTATTGTATTTTATAGAGGTTGCATATTTTATTTGGTTAGCAACAAGTGTCTTATTTTTAGCAAGTTTATATCCTTCCTTGAGGGATTGATATTCAACGTCCTTTCTCTTTATGACGTCAAAATCTTCTTGGAGCTTTAGTCGAAGAGACTCAATCTCATCAGTGTCAGAGGCAGGAGACTTTTCTTATATATCAAGGATGATATTTAAAAGTCTTTCTATTTCTTGCTTGAGAGTGTCAATCTCTTTAAGAGATTTCCTGTGCTTACTTCTTATAACCTTGTGTTCATCGTATAGTTTAAGAATGACATTTTCTAATTCAGTGTAAGAGAGAGGGCGTTCATAGAGAAGTAATCAAGTACCTGATTTGACTATGTTGTCATGAGATAAACATTTGTATTGTGTTTGCATTCTTTGTTGTTGTCCGATTCACTAGCATCACTTTCGTACCAGATGCTAGTGTTGGCGTACTTTCTTGAGGACAAACTTCCTTTGTTTGGCCTTTTGTATTTGCCAGATTCACTTCTTTCCATTGGACAATCCTTCTTGATGTGTCTGGTCTTCTTGAGTTGTAGCAAGTAGGTTCGTTGTCAGTGTCCCTTCTTGAACGATTTGCTTTATTGAATTTGAGGAACTTTCGGAAGTGTTTGGCGGTGAGAGCGATTTCTTCATCATCTGAATCGTCGTCATTGGAATCATCTTTTGAGGAGAACTTGATAGCCATGAGAGCAAGAGATTTTTCTTTTTTCCTTCTTCTCTTTCTCCTTTTCTTATATGGAGGATTCCTCTTGGTCCTTCACGTCTAGCTCATGGGTCATCAGCTTTCCCATGAGGGTTTCAAGGTTCATTGTTGTTAGGTTGTTCCCCACGATGACAACAGTAGCTTTAGGAATCCATCCTTTAGTCAATCCTCTGAGAATCTTTCGAATCTTTGGTGAGTGGGATATTCCTTACCAAGAGAAGAGAGAGGGTTAATGATATCAAAGAATCGAGTGAACATAAAAGTAATAGACTCATCTTGTTTCATTTTAAGAGATTCATACTCATGAGTGAATTTACTAATTTTTGATTCTTTTACTTGAGATGTTCTCTCATGTATGACTTCAAAAGTTTCCAACTTCCATTAAAAGTTTTGCAAGTTGAGATTCTATTGAATTCATTGCTATCGAGCGCAAAATAGAGTGCGTTCATAGCCTTTGCATCCTGACTAAAGACCTTCTTGTCATTTTTGGAAAATTTCTCTCTAAAAGTTTTCGAAACTACTTCCTCAATAACTATAGAGGATTTAGGGATACCATTTATGACATAATCCCATAGATCAAAATATAAGGATTTTAAGTAAATGTTCATCCTAATCTTCCAATAGTTATAGTTGGTTCCATCAAATAGATGAGGTTTATTTGTGGAGTGTCCCTCATTATGGAATGAGTTGAGAATAGGGTTAGTGGCCATAGATCACTCTAAGGAGGTAAGTCCAAATCAAGAGACTAGACTCTGATAACCGATTGTAGAACCCTAGAGGAGGGGGGGTGAATAGGGTAATAAAATAATTACCAGCAATAATAAACAATTTAAGACAATAAAAGGAAGAGAGAATCAAACACTTTATGTATCCTGGTATCCTTCCAAGGGGCACTCCAGTCCCGGAACTCTCTTCGACTTTAATCTACTATTTGAGTAAATAGTTACAATACAAGTTTGGGTCCAAAGAACTCGTCAACTTCTATACACGAGTTTGGATCCGAAGAACCCGTCAACTTCTTACACACGAGTTTTTCTTTGAAGGCTCGTCAACTTCAAACTTGAGAGAAAAGAGGTTTCGATCTTCTTGAACACTTGAAAGATCTAAGTTACAACTTTTGAATACTCTAACACTTTAATGGATGACAATTTAAATCTTGGTAGAGTAAAGGTGGAGCTCTTTGTTAGATAAGAAATTTAAAGCTCAAGTGGATAAGTATTTATGAAGAAAGAGGATGCCTATTTATACAAATAGTAACGGCTAGAAATAGAGTCGTTGGATGCATTAAATGCTTCTGACATACGCCGTTGTTTGCCATAAAATATAAAAGAGCAGAACAGTTTTATGGGAGGACTGGACTTTTACTTCACGTTACAAACTCGCTTGTACAAAGAAAGCCTAGGAACGAAAATCTAGGTACAACAATCTAAGTACAATTGTTTATTTTTGATTCTGGGGGGTGACGATAGAGGCTCGAAAAAGCGACGGCAGCTCTGCCTTACTCCTTGGACGATCGGACGTAGCCTTGGCTCCTGTGACGAGATACTTGGCGTTGACGAAGAAATGCTCTTCTTGCTCTCCTTGTATTGCTCTTCTAGCTTCTCTCTCTGGATTGATCTCTGTGTATTTTTTCTCTGATTATTGGGGGAGCGTCTCTCTGTATATGCGTGTATATATCTTGCAAGGGAATGGCACCCTGCTATTTATAATAGTGGGAAGCATCATTAGGGTTTGCAATGACTGCCCATTCTCAAAGTGGCGGCGGCCTGGTAAATGATCAATTTGGACCATCCATCTTGAGTATGAAGGATCTGGACCATTAATGAGGATTATGCCAAATCATGTCAGTAATTAATATTGATTGTAATAAATCCCTATTATGATGATTTGCTAATATCCGTAAATCTAAATGAATCAATTTAATTCATTCTCTTGCCACGTGTCCCAAATCATTGAGATCTGACCCAAAAATTTGATTATCTTTAGGATACGTGTCATGTCATCATTATTGAGCCGTATGAGGAGCGTTCATATTTGGGCCGCATGAAGGTCGTCATGACCGAACCGCATGAAAGATTTTATGACCGAGCCGTATGAATAGTCTCTATACTCGAACTGTATGAAGGTTGTCATGACCGAGCCGCATGAATCTATTCATGATCGAGCCGCATGGGTTTCTTCATGGCCGAGCTGTATGAGAGTCTTCATGGCCGAGCCGCATAGATTTCTTCATGGCCGAGCCGCATGGGGGACCTTCATGATTGAGCCGCATATGTTTCTCTGCACTGGCCGCATGAACTCGTCTAGTCTGGCCGCATAAACTTACCTCGAAGCTGTGAATATTTTCTCCAGTTCCCTAGGAAGATAGTGCTTTTGTGTCAGTCATTATGACTACTTTACGTCAGGGTTGTCAGCTGTCAGCTGTCAACCATCAGAGCATTAATTGACGCTGGGTACAACTGTTCTGGAAAGACACGTGGCTTCCTTCCGCGGGCGGCATGGATTTCGTACGTACTGCTTATGTATTTGAGCCGCATGGGACTCCTGAGCCGCATGCGGCCCCTTTGGCCGTATGGATCATTTTTTTTTCTTTTTCATGCTTCTACAAGACCCCTTTCAAAGTTTTCCATTTGTAAAATTAAAATACTTTGAATAAGAAGCATGATTATGCCAGAGCCGCATGGATGTATTCTGTCCTAGCCGTATGGATTTGACCAACCGTATGATCACCTCAACCGCATGACTCTCTGAGCCGTATGGGCTGTTTTAGCCGCATGAGCTTTTTGCCACGTCTTCCTGCCACGTGCGCAAATCTTTTGTAAATCTTCTGCATTTAATGCTCTTGCTTTGCTGTCAGATTTTAAGAGCCGCCTTTTGGGCCAGGATCCCAAGAGTCAGGCTATTATTCAGCCATTTTTGCCTCGATGAACGAAGAGTCGGTCATCATATTGCACGCGGATCGAGGCGTTCCTTCCTTGCCTATAAATAGGAATACTTTCGTTCTGGGGAATCTCCTTTGCTCTTTTCGATCTTTCTCTTTGATCTTTCTAACTCCTTTCTCTCCCAAGCACCTATGGCTCCTAAGAAAGCTGCTGCGTCGAAAGCTGCGAAAGGCAAGGTGGTCGCTTCTGCAGCGGCTGTGGCGACGAACATGGCCACTCCTCCGCCGGCCGCTGTTCACTCTGTTCATCCCGACGTTCATCCACCTATTGCTGGTAAGGGCGTCGCCTTAGAACCCTAACTGCCATGGCTCTGCTGCATAATTTATGCACAAGCCGCATGTACAAGGTTCGTCGATATGACCGCATAAGTGCTTCGCCCAGGGGGCCGCATGGGCTTGTCATACTCGATCCGAACCGCATATATATTTTTGGTTTGGGCCGCATGAGCGTAGTTCACTTTTGAACCGCATAAGCTCACCTACTTGTAGCCACATAAGTCTGTGTGTTCAGGGCCACATGAGTCTGTGTGTTCAGGGCCGCATGGGTCTGTGTAGACTTTGAACCGCATAGCCTCACCTGAATCTGAGCCGCATCCGCACCTAGGTTTGTTAGTTGAGTCCATATGAACCTTGTACCGCATAGGCCCTTCCCCAAACCGTAGAAGCTTCATTAGCTCATCTGAACTTGACTTGTATGGACTCGTCTGACTCGGGGCCGCATAAGGCTATGATGAGCAGAACCGCATGGACTCATCTGGTTCTGAGCCGCATAAGGCTGTGACGACCCGAGCCGCTGTAGCTTCCCTTCCCGAAAATTTAGACATATTTTATTATTTCATATTTTATTGGAATGGTTATTTTTAGATTTTATAAATAATTATTTAGTTATTATTTACGATAGATAGTTTTAACCATAGTGGAGTTTGGGAGTACAAGGCGACTAGGAATCGTGGCACGGATAACGCCATGGTGTGCTTTGACTAGAGTACTAGCCCGGGCAGGGAAGGCCGAGCCATAGCGATGTCCTAACTAGGAAAACCAGGCCAAGTTGCGACTTAACCCTTACCGAAAGTTTATTTATTTTTTTTTATTGAGTTTTGAGGAACCAGTTATACTATTTTAGCCGGACTGGACCCGAACTGAGCCCAAGCACATATAGGTCATGCAGCACGTCCAATGACATTCGTGTTGGTGGACTTTGGTATGAGTGTGTTATATTCCGTTTCGATTATTTAATGACTATTTCTAAATATTCATAATTTAAATATTATAAATATTATTATTAATTAATATTCAATAAATAGGTTCTTGTACATTCCGGGGATTAGTAGATAGTACGCCATGGTATATACACCCTTATTGATTTATGGAATTTCGTTATTATTAATATTATTATTGATATTATTATCGTTATCATTTAATGATTATTATTATTGTTATAATATTATTATCATTATTGTTATTATTATAACATCTTGATTATTATTATTATTATTATTATTATTATTATTATTATTATTTTATTACCAGTGCTATTGAGGTTATTATTATTAATATTATTTTGGTAATATTATTTTGGTAATATTATTTTGTATATAAATATCATTTGGTTATATGTATATATACATATATAGATATTATATGTGTGTACGTATTTGTCTATATAAATATGTATATTATATGTGTGTATGTATATATATATTTATATTATATGAGTGGGTGTGTATAGATAAAAATACATGTATTTGTGTATAAATATATGTATATAAGTTCATAAGTAATTATGTACATATATGTATAATAATTAAAAAGGACAAAGAAAAAGGAAAGAAAAAGAAATAGTTGAAGAGCAGTAGCTTTCCCGGGCTAGGCCGAGCCCAGGCCTTAATTCCGTAAAGAAAAGGAAAAAAAAAAAAAACAATTAAAAGAGCTACCCAACTCTCCCCAGACCCGAGCGGTTAATCCCCCCCACCCGCTCGGTTTCAGCCGACATATGTATAGATCTCTCGACACCTCCTAACCCTAACCCAACTTTCTCTTGCTGCGCCCCCACCCCAGCAACCAGGGCGGCCACTGGAGACCCCATGCCACCGCACGACCGCCGGACGGCGGTGGAAAATGCACGACAGGGTAGCAGTCGCGGAATCGAACAGAGCATGCTCTGTTTCCCAACCAACTCAGGTACTCCCTTCTCGACCGGATTTCTCCGTCTAAACAAGATCGTTTCTAAATCCGTAAAACCCTATAGAATGCCCATATGACCATCTAGGATCCCCTTCAATTAATTCTTATTGAAGTTAATCGGATTCAACGAGAAATCGACACAAACTTGGCCAAAAACTGTGCCTGAACAGTTCATAGAAATAGCCCAATACCCTGTTTTAGAAATCAATTTCTGGGCAGCAGAGCATAGAACACAAAAATCTATTTAAACAGTTCTATTGACAACATATACGAGATTAAGATGCTTCTTGTAGAACTATTTTTCGTTTATTGTACGAGAAGTTATTCGATTCCAAAGTTTCACGAAAATCCGTTTTCAAATATTAAAAATATTGAAAAATGCTCCGATACGACGTGCGTCCCGCCAATCCGGGCGACGTGGTCGCGAACCGAAAGCATCGAAAGCTGCGTAACGGCTTCGTGGTCGTGTGGGCTTTGACGGAATTCAAATTGGTCGCGTGTGCGCGACGAATTTGATGCATATCCGTCGAAATTCACCGTATCGTGCACTTTTTAAATTTCTCAATTACTTTGTGCACGCTCGTCAGATCGAGACGAAACTTGCGCCAGCAGAACCGTATCATTTTTCTGGTCCTGTATGCCAAGTTTGGTCCGATTCTGAGACCGTTGATAAAATCGTCGTTTTGTGGGCCCCGCGGTCCTACTCAACGGGCGATTTTGTGCACGGCCCGCCGAAATCCAACTTTTGACATACGGTTGGGTTCGTATCAGAAAACTGGATCTGTAGACATGTAGTTTGACGACTTTAGAGACCGCTGACTCTGGCACGCTTTTCGGTGCAAAGCGGGTCCAACGGCGGACACCATTTTGGCCCAAAATTTCTGTTTTGTCCCTGTGTCCATAACTGGACTTAAGGATAGGCAATCCTAGCTATTTTGACTATTCTGAGATCATTGGTATTGTCTATTTCAGCATCCGGGGACTGTTGTACGGGTTTTGACTATTGTGGCATATTGAGTGATTTGGATCATCGATTTCACCAGCACAGGACCACAGGCGAGTACAGTTTATTGTCTGTATTTCGATATTGATTTTCACTATATTTCATTGATTGGCCATTGATTATGTGATTATTTTCTATTATAAAATTGTCGAGTCGGGAATGAGAAGTACCAAGGATGTGTGATCCGACCGTAGACCGTGTTTATTTTCATGCAGTAGACCTTGTAGCCCGTGTTTACTTTCTGCAAGTAGTATAGCCCGTGTTTACTTTCTGCAAGTAGTATAGCCCGTGTTTATTTTCTGCAAGTAGTGTAGCCCGTGTTTATTTTCTGCAAGTAGTATAGCCCATGTTTATTTTCTGCAAGTAGTGTAGACCGTGTTTATTTTCTGCAAGTAGTATAGACCGTGTTTATTTTCTGCAAGTAGTGTAGACCATGTTTATTTCCTGCAAGTAGACATTGTAGACCGTGCGGTGTAGTGGCCCAGACTGATCACATATCAAAGGTACTTCTAACGGTGGAAAGTATATTGCTATTTATTACTATTGATTTTCTTACGGCTCTACTGTTAATTTTAAAACTCATGATTGATGCCTAACCTCTGTCTTATAGTCATTTTTTTTATTTGAAATTGCATTCAATAAATTGTGCTCGTTCCATTCCTGACTGGAAACCAACATTTTCAGGTTAGCCGTGGATTTTCTTAGCATGGAGAGTGACGGGAATACTTGCAGACAAAAGCCTAGAGACTAGCTAGATATTTGAGTTGTAGCCATTCTTTTATTTGTACAAGTTTATATTCTTCTTCAAATGTAAAACTTGTAATCATTGTAAGTTGAATTAGTTTCTGTGAATGAGCATTGGATTTTATGATTTTGATCTTCATGGCCGTGACAGCGTTCTACCGCCGACACTGCGGCGTAGGCTGGCTTGGACACGTCTCGTATCTGTTTAAAAAAAAAATAGGTGCGGGTCGTGACAAGTTTTTGTGGTAGCCCATGCAGGTCTGTTTTCGCAAATCATGCGAACTCGTGATGGTACTTAAGTTAGCCGTACTATTGCGAGCCTGCGACCAGGAAATGCTCATTTAACGAATTAGAATTAATTTAATATACAAGAATGACTAGGACTAAGAGTCCCTTATACAAATTTATCGATGGGTAGTCTAGGCCATGCAATGTAGATGAGGAGTTGTTAATTTTGGCAGTTTATCAGATCCTTATAGGTACACTATTACCTCTTGATATGCCGATTTGATCCAATGTGGATAGGTTATTCACTTGGTAAGATAGGACTCCATAGAATTAATGATCTAACCTTGATGAATGGTGCAAATCCTTCTCTTTGCCACTTGGAAATCATCCTTATATCTTAGTCGAATTTCCTATTTAGTTTCTATCTGCCCTAAGAATTATTGATTGTATAAATTTTGATTAGTGTTATTCCCATATGAACCTCGAGTTGGTTTCGATTCAAGGTTTTTCCTCCATGGTTTGAATACACACGAAATAGATACTAGAGTGTTCGTATTTCTTTGTCTTCAGTTATTTCCTCCATGTTCAATCATTTATGGAAGGAGGTTATGACTGATAGGACAAATATTTACGCTTATTTCATAGTCAACCTGTTTAAATCTCTAGAAGCTCAGGGATTTATACAAATATAGTTAAAGGAATATTAGTTAACTCATAATGGCATGACAGCAGCGCACTGTCGCCATTTATTTAGATTTTGGAGACTATGGATTCACTGCAGCCAGCAGCGCACTAGCGAGACACGACCCCTAGAGTTGAAACTAGATTAGGAAAATACCGGTTATAGAACTTTGCTAGAAATATGACCAGTGGTCCACTCTTGATCGTAGTTATCCTTGAGCCAATATTGGGTAGAGTTAAGTAATGTTCGATTTGTATCATAATTGAGTTACGAAACCAAGGGTTTACCATCGCCCGAGTTTACGGACGAGGCATAATCCTCGGTGAAATGATTTCAGACGTGATTACAAGTTTAGGGTAATATAGAGGATAGGACCGTGCCATGTATGTCCCATAAGATACAAAGCCAATAGTAGTGGAAGTCGGTAAGTTTGGTAGCATGTCTCCCGACCTAGCACTCCGTATGATCCTCGTGATCCATTGATGAGGAAATTGACTGACACTAATAGGTTACCTGGAATATGGAATTTAGAATGTCCATAACCCATTAGTCGACCAAGTCCTTGTGGATAGGAAGATAGTAGGAAGACCGTATAAGCAAGAACACCGGGTAAGGTTTGATTCTAGTAAAACTCGAACTATTTGTACATTCTTTCAAAATTCTCGCATACTTGTATTTTGACTATCTTGACCAATGTTGCTACTACAGCCTAGTTTTGCAAGCTCACTCTGTTCTCGAGCTTGATTCAAGACATATGTTTAGTGGGGACGCCTGCTAACACATTGTCTAATCAGAATCAGTATATTATGGTCTGATCAACCATGACACATTTGGTTCGCACTTCATTTAATTATCCTACGTGGATTGAGATGTAGAGGTATCTAGGATCTCATCCGCGACTGCTTTGACAATTTCTCTTGAATTATACGTTCGCCCTTAAATCACGTGATTGTATTCAGTAACATCTTTCTTAAACTCTTTATTGTTTTGTCTTTCGCTGGTTCGGAAAGACAGAAGTTCGTAATTGGTAGAAAGATACCGAGTATCCCCATGGCTATGGTAGTTGTATACACAAGTGTAGTTATCATCGGCCAGCCATGTGATTGAGTTACTCGTTCTCCTCTTGACCCCAAACTGCTATGGAGACCTTCTAGCCACTCGAATTTGAGAATGAGTAGAGTTTTATCCTTAGTCAAAATACCAACCTGGGAGACTATCTATCCTCAGGAAACAATTCATTGTGAGTCTCTAAATATTTTCTTTAATATTGCCTTAACTAGAAATTCTTATGCCTTGACTCAACCTTTCTCTCGACCAAAGCCACAGTTTGGGCATGAGATCGATAGACAAAGGTAAGGCCAATCATTTACCGTGACTATGGTAGACATCCATTTCGAGATTGGTTTCCAACCAGTATCATCCTAGTTATGTAAATTTTATTATTAAGACCTAACTAGTGTTGGAACACCACGGTCACTAGCTTAGCCAATACCATAGCTTAAATACCCTGTCATACTATGACCTACCAGTTATCAAACAGCAATACATGATCACTACAACTCTTGTGACAATAGTCTGGCAGGTTTAAACCGTGTAGAGATTCACGACTCAGTTGCTAGAATTTTTTTTAAATGATGTGTCTTAGAGTTGGTTACCCCGTCGATAACTCTTGAGTACTGGAGACGAGTAGGTCATTCTATTTTATCGACCATGTGTCATTGTACACACTCATTCTCCATTTATTGATGAACGATCCTTGACATGATTTATATCTACTGTATTCTGTTACGCAGTGCCTTATCCTCAATTAACAAGAGTCGAGGCACGATACCCGGACTTTGGAATCCTTCTGACCTCATTATTCCTAAAACTATAGCCTAGCTTCTAAGGTGGGTAGACTGTAAACTTTCAAAAATCTTAGGACGTACGAAGATTTTTGATTGATTAGAATAACTTCCATTAGGATGACAATCAATGTCCCATGGACTCCCACTCTCCATTTAGATCATTTTACGTTCCGGTCGTGCCATTAATATTCAGAGCACGAGACCAGCTGTTACCACTCAACAAATTTTATATCCAAGATCTAGACAAGTCCAACTACACCTAGGTATATCATGTCCCACTCAAACCCATCCCCTTGTACCATATTTTGTGCTACGACTTTCAGGTTAAAAGGACTAGCCATAACCCTTACCATAGTACCTACCCAGTATACTTCCCGACTTCCACTAGAACCTCAACCTTGACTCAGTTCATTCCTTCAACCCAATATATGGTTGCGATCTACTCGAAGCCCATTACGCACTTGCCACTAGTGTGCCACTTGATAGAGGTCTCTTGTGCTATTTAAACACAAACGTCACCGAAGGCACATTTCAGACTCTAGGAACCTAGCTAACCAACTTGACTGGCAACTAGCTCAACCCCTTGAGTTAAAGCCTATCTAGGTTACCCTAACCTAGTGGACATGGTTTTATCTTGGGATCTTGTTCAGTCCATAATAGATTGAAACCCAAGGTTCCTCCAACCAACGAGTGATATCCAAAAAGGAAACCCATTAAGGCCCGGTAAAAACCCATATGGACATACCACTATATTTGGACTATTAAAACCGAACTATGTATTGCGTAGTCTCTCTCTCTTAGAACGTGAAGTCATTCGTAACCATTATTCCATCTACCTGGGAGTCGCGATATGATCTTGTATTGCATTTGTACCCTTGCTCGTATGTTTAAATAACCACGGAAAAGATCACCATCTTGACTTTCCAAATTTCGTTCTGGAACCTTGGTTAGATTAATTACGAGAACGGAACTTCTGTATTACACGGATTGCGATCCCCTCTAGGAAACGAAGAGTCATTCGATTTAGCAAGTGACTAGACTAGAGTAGCCCCTTCTAGCAAATAAGTCAGTGGTTCATAGACTTTCTTGCTATCTGTATCATCGAAAACCCTCTACCGCTCTTGAAACTTCATAATTGCTCTTGATTGTTCTACCTTATCTTCCTGTCCTCTCTATTGCAGATAGACGAATGATCATACTTATTAGAATTTACCAATATTTTGCTACTTGTGCAAATTTGTTGCTTGTTAGATTTTGGGTTATTTAATAGGTAGAAGAGGATTATAGAGGCCAAAAGTAATAGATAACCATTTTAGCAAGTGCTGGTAGACATACCATGGAGGGAGTAGTGTGACCAAAGGTGGGTAGAAGTCCTTGGAGTTTCGTAGTTACAAAATGGCTAGAAGGAGGACACAAACTATTTTGAGGAATTAAATCTAAGGAGATTAAGATTATAGTAGACTTCCTCTTTGAATTTTAAGAAATATCTATGAATTAGAATTTCGAGGACGAAATTATTTTTAAGGTGGGTAGATTTGTAGCTCCCCTTCCCGAAAATTTAGACATATTTTATTATTTCATATTTTATTGGAATGGTTATTTTTAGATTTTATAAATAATTATTTAGTTATTATTTACGATAGATAGTTTTAACCATAGTAGAGTTTTGGAGTACAAGGCGACTAGGAATCGTGGCACGGATAACGCCATGGTGTGCTTTGACTAGAGTACTAGCCCGGGCAGGGAAGGCCGAGCCATAGCGATGTCCTAACTAGGAAAACCAGGCCAAGTTGCGACTTAACCCTTACCGAAAGTTTATTTATTTAGTTTTTTGTATTATTGAGTTTTGAGGAACCGGTTATACTATTTTAGCCGGACTAGATCCGAACTGAGCCCAAGCACATGTAGGTCATGCAGCACGTCCAATGACATTCGTGTTGGTGGACTTTGGTATGAGTGTGTTATATTCCGTTTCGATTATTTAATGACTATTTCTAAATATTCGTAATTTAAATATTATAAATATCATTATTAATTAATATTCAATAAATAGGTTCTCGTACATTCCGGGGATTAGTAGATAGTACGCCATTGTATATACACCCTTATTGATTTATGGAATTTCGTTATTATTAATATTATTATTATTATTATTGATATTATTATCGTTATCATTTAATGATTATTATTATTGTTATAATATTATTATCATTATTGTTATTATTATAACATCCTGATTATTATTATTATTATTATTATTATTTTATTACCAGTGCTATTGAGGTTATTATTAATAATATTATTTTGGTAATATTATTTTGTATATAAATATCATTTGGTTATATGTATATATACATATATAGATATTATATGTGTGTACGTATTTGTCTATATAAATATGTATATTATATGTGTGTACGTATATATATATTTATATTATATGAGTGGGTGTGTATAGATAAAAATACATGTATTTGTGTATAAATATATGTATATAAGTACATAAGTAATTATGTACATATATGTATAATAATTAAAAAGGACAAAGAAAAAGGAAAGAAAAAGAAATAGTTGAAGAGCAGTAGCTTTCCCGGGCCAGGCCGAGCCCAGGCCTTAATTCCGTAAAGAAAAGAAAAAAACAAAAAAAAACAAAAAAACAAAAAAATAAAGAAAAGAGCTACCCAACTCTCCCCAGACCCGAGCAGTTAATCCCCCCCCCCCACCCGCTCGGTTTCAGCCGACATATGTATAGATCTCTCGACACCTCCTAACCCTAACCCAACTTTCTCTTGCTGCGCCCCCACCCCAGCAACCAGGGCGACCACTGGAGACCCCGTGCCACCGCACGACCGTCGGACGGTGGTGGAAAACATGCGACAGGGTAGCAGTCGCGAAATCGAACAGAGCATGCTATGTTTCCCAACCAACTCAGGTACTCCCTTCTCGATCGGATTTCTCCGTCTAAACAAGATCATTTCAAAATCCGTGAAACCCTATAGAATGCCCATATGACAATCTAGGATCCCCTTCAATTAATTCTTATTGAAGTTAATCGGATTCAACAAGAAATCGACACAAACTTGGCCAAAAATTGTGCCTGAACAGTTCATAGAAATAGCCCAATACCTTGTTTTGGAAATCGATTTCTGGGCAGCAGAGCGTAGAACACAAAAATCTATTTAAACAGTTCTATTGACAACATATACGAGATTAAGACGCTTCTTGTAGAACTATTTTTCGTTTATTGTACGAGAAGTTATTCGATTCCAAAGTTTCACGAAAATCTGTTTTCAAATATTAAAAATATTAAAAAACGCTCCGATACGACGTGCGTCCCGACAATTCGGGCGACGTGGTCGCAAACTGAAAGCATCGAAAGCTGCGTAACGGCTTCGTGGTCGTGTGGGCTTTGACCGAATTCAAATTGGTCGCGTGTGCGCGACGAATTTGATGCGTATCCGTCAAAATTTACCGTATTGTGCACTTTTTAAATTTCTTAATTACTTTGTGCACGCTCGTCAGATCGAGACAAAACTTACGCCAACAGAACCGTATCGTTTTTCTGGTCATGTATGCCAAGTTTGGTCCGATTCTGAGACCGTTGATAAAATCGTCGTTTTGTGGGCCCCGCGGTCCCACTCAACGGGCAATTTTGTGCACGGCCTACCGAAATCCAACTTTGGACATACGGTTGGGTTCGTATCAGAAAACTGGATCTGTAGACATGTAGTTTGACGAATTTAGAGACCATTGACTCTGGCACGCTTTTCAGTACAAAGTGGGTCCAACGGCGGACACCGTTTTGGCCCGAAATTATCGTTTTGTCCCTGTGTCCATAATTGGACTTAAGGACAGGCAATCCTAGCTATTTTGACTATTCTGAGATCATTGGTATTATCTTTCAGCATCCGGGGACTGTTGTACGGGTTTTGACTATTGTGGCATATTGAGTGATTTGGATCATCGATTTCACAAGCACAGGACCACAGGCGAGTACAGTTTATTGTCTGCATTGCGATATTGATTTTCACTATATTTCATTGATTGGCCATTGATTATGTGATTATTTTCTATTATAAAATTATCGAGTCGGGAATGAGAAGTACCAAGGATGTGTGATCCGACCGTAGACCGTGTTTATTTTCATGCAGTAGACCTTGTAGCCCGTGTTTACTTTCTGCAAGTAGTATAGCCCGTGTTTACTTTCTGTAAGTAGTATAGCCCGTGTTTATTTTCTGCAAGTAGTGTAGCCCGTGTTTACTTTCTGCAAGTAGTATAGCCCGTGTTTATTTTCTGCAAGTAGTGTAGACCGTGTTTATTTTCTGCAAGTAGTATAGATCGTGTTTATTTTCTGCAAGTAGTGTAGACCGTGTTTATTTCCTACAAGTAGACATTGTAGACCATGCGGTGTAGTGACCCAGACTGATCACATATCAAAGGTACTTCTAACGGTGGAAAGTACATTGGTCTATTTATTACTATTAATTTTCTTACGGCTCTACTGTTAATTTCAAAACTCATGATTGATGCCTAATCTATGTCTTATAGTCATTTTCTTTATTTGAAATTGCATTCAGTAAATTGTGCTCGTTCCATTCCTGATTGGAAACCAATATTTTCAGGTTAGCCGTGGATTTTCTTAGCTTGGGGAGTGACGGGAATACTTGCAGACAAAAGCCTAGAGACTAGCTAGATATTTGAGTTGTAGCCATTCTTTTATTTGCACAAGTTTATATTCTTCTTCAAATGTAAAACTTGTAATCATTGTAAGTTGAATTAGTTTCTGTGAATGAGCATTGGATTTTATGATTTTGATCTTCATGGCCATGACAGCGTTCTACCGCCGACACTGTGGCGTAGGCTGGCTTGGATACGTCTCGTATCCGTTTAAAAAAAAATGGGTGCGGGTCGTGGCATAGACTTAAATGCTCTTTCAAATGCTTCTTGTTTGTCTATCTTCTAATTTTGTTTCTTTCGTCTTTCTTCAGTGAATCTGCAAGTAAACCCTGCGGGGAAACTTTTGGTTGGCTCGAATTAGCTTGCCTCGGATGTGCGACGGGACGATTTAGTTCGTCAAGTGTTAGAGCAGCTCCTTGTTATTGAGCCTTTGGAGCGACTGAATGTTATCAGGGTTCAATCTTTCCAGTTTCTTAGTGACATGATGAGCTCCGGGGAGCCAAACAGGAAGTATCTGAGGCCGGTCTTCCTCTTTGGGGATGCATTGATCATAAAAAACTCCCGAGTGCTGGATATCTCCGAGAGTTAGGATTTTAATCTGGACGGAATGCCGATTCATATCCCCATTATGAGGCATCATTTCCCTCTTGCGTGGTTCAACATGATCTTATTGGATAGACAGATGACAGACCCCCTCACTCCAACCAGACCGGGGATGTTTGTGGGTAACATCCGTTACAACAAAACTACTGGGTCAGTACGCGCGATCAAGGATCCGGCCAGTCGATCTGTGATAGGGTTAGCTTTGGGTACCTTTATCAACACACCCGGTCCTAACTTCTTATTTTCTCAGGATGATACCTACCTGAGCCAGCTTGCTCGAAAAGGGTCTTATCCTGTTGGCAGATTGGTACTGCCTAGCTGGGTATACCCTATTCCCCCGTGGGCTAACCTGACTCGTAGATTCTGCGGAACTATGAGGCATTTTTGTGAGAAGTCAATCTTTATGATGCTATCCGGGGTACTAGCCACGGATTGCCCATTAATAAGTCGTTGTTCATGGCCCTTCTGGAGATGTATAATCATCGGACCGGAACTTTCTTCACACCTGTAGGGGAGTTGGGGCTCGCTCTCCATGAGATGTATACTGTCTCCAAGCTTCCCTGGGGAGACGAGCCCTTCGAAGCATACACTCCAACGAACGAGGAGTTCCAGGATCTAGATTGACGGTTCCCAGGCTTCATGGTTGTGTACCAAGAACTGTTATGTCACCATAGTACCTGTCACCTAACGGCTATCAAGAAAAATGATAGCTCGGAAGGGGACACTCCCCATACCAACTCTTGGGTCTCCTAGCTTTTTAAATTCAGTGCTGCTAGCCGAGTTACTTTCCGAGGCCGTCAAACTCCTAGAAAAGTAGAAGGCTTGGTGTCGACTGCTAGGAGGTTGAAGTCTAAGGGTGACAAGTTTCGGAGCCAGATTGACTCCTTCAGCTATTTTTATTATGGTACTCGGCGGCTATCAGAGAAGGCACTCTTGGCAGGCTTTTTAATGGTGTAGCTGCGCAACTGTGTGGTTTCGGGAGGGGCAGGTTCCATCGAGAGGATCGGCTGTCACTTTATCCTTTTCGCTGTAAAGTTAGCCTTTGGGGTCAGGCTGGCTCTTCTTTCCGCTATGGTGTGCAGCATTTATCATGGTCTCCGCGCCTTCTCGTCCAAGGTCATTGCTCGTGACATGGTGACGACTTTGATCGTATAGAGCTGCCTTATCATTACCTGCTGGGGTGGCTGTTATTGCATTATCGGTCTTTGATGAGGCCTGGGGTGGGAGACGGCGTTACGGATGACGATGCCTTTCTTTTCAGGCATCGCCATCAACCTTGGGAATATAGTACCATGCCGGCGTGTCGGAGGATGCTGGCGAGGGTGGACGGATATGATTTCTTCGTGTCCGTTTCCCGTTTTACCGACCAGGAAGTAAGGAATGTCCATGTTGATGGCGTTGGATCTCCTCATTTCTTACCTGAGAAGATGCGTTTCTGGTTGCGTAACATTCGTCCAGCGCATTTAGTTTATCGCAACCGCAACACTGTGTTCCTGGAGCCCTACTTGCCTAGTAGGTTCGCCCGTCAATTTGGGTATAGTCAACTATTCCTTGGGCGTCCCAGTTCCAGCCTGGGATTTGAGGGTAGCATCCTTGATGGGATTAGGGCATGGAGCTACTATGACACTTGTCATACTCGAACTAGTTTCTCAGTTCCTGCAGCAAACGCGCTGGAGGAAATCTTGCATATGGCGGCCTTATACCATGTTACGGTAAACCAGCCTCCTGTTGACTTTGACCCGAGGACTAGCTTCATCGTAGGTACTCGTTTGGCGGAGAAGGCTACAGTGTCGAAGGCGAAGAAGAAAGGGATGAATAGGGTTCCTGTGCCCGATTCTGAGTCCTTTGACACAGTTGAGGGAAGCAACGAGCGGGACGACTTGGACTCTCTCTTCTGGTAGCGGAGCGGCGGCGGATCAACCGTCCATCATGGCAGATGAGATGATGACGGATCAACCGTCTATCGTATTAGATGAGGTGGTAGATCAGTTGCCACCTGTATCAGAGGTGGTGAGGGTAGAACCACCGTCTGCCGTGCCTGGTCCCTCGCGTAAGCGAGGCAGGTACGAGTCTACTGACGGAGGAGTAGCCTTTTTCGTAAAGAGAGCTGCGGTCAGACCTCATAGGCTACTTATTACGGAGAGGGGTGAGGATGCTGTTAACGGTGCTCCGGAGGTAAGACTATGTTGGAGCTATCTCCTTGTTGTGGCTTTCTTTTTCTTGGAGATATGACCTAATCATTTTTCTTTGTAGGCGTCTGACGAACTAGGCTCTCCTGAACCGTCTGCTGCCCCTGGAGTTGATCCGGCCCTTGCTGCTTTGATTAGTGGCGTGTGTGCCGCGGTCCTTTCTGCGAGGCCTCTCTCAGCGGCGGCTGAGGGCTCCCAAGTTGCTGAGGCCTCGGCCCGGGGTGACGAAGGTTTCTCGGGCCTGTCACCGAGATTGCTGACTTTCAGTAAGGCGACGCTGATCTCGTCGCATCCCCTTCCGAGGGTGCCGGGGCGGAGGAGTCTATTATATTCGACTCGGAGGCCACTGGTGGAGAGGTTGTGGTGGCCGTAGGCGAACCTCAGCCTCCGGATGTTGGCCCATTGGTCATATGGTCAACCTGATTTTAATAATTGATCAAAACTCTGTCTGGATATACAAAGCTTGTTGGGACATCTCAGCTCCTTGGACATAAGCAAGATTGGATATTCACTTCGTTCAAGACTGAAGATCTGTTTGCCTACTTGAGTCTGTATTTCCTATGCAATGTAATTTTTATTTTATTTGAGTCTAGGAATACGTTGTACACTGAGTCGTACTGGCAAATAGGCTATTCCCAAAACAGTTCAAAATGTTTTTTAAAATGACCTATCAAATTGTTTACAAAAAGGTTTTCAAAAATCACCAAAACCTACTTTAAAAACCCTAACCTAACCCTGACAGAACTCGGCCAGAGTTCGGCCAGAGTTCGGCCAGAGTTCGGTTGGTGGCCGTTTTGATTTTGAATTCTCTGGAACTTGGTCCTCCTGCAGTTGCGGATTTGACCGAGATTTGCTCATCGAGTTCTGCCCGAATTCTGACAGAGTTCTCCCTTTGGAAATCCTATAAATAGAGAAGTATTTCGATCATTTCAATTCACTCATTCACTTTCAATCTTCTCTCTATCTAAAAAGCTTTCTGCCTTCCAAAGAGTTTTCTAGAGCTTTCATTTTCAGATCCCAAGCCAGTTACAATCCTCTAGTCGATTTGCCAGTGCGGTACGGTCTAGAAGTTTCTGAGAGATTGTAATCAGAAGGCTTGATTGAAGAATACCTCTTCACATTTGAAGTTGGACGAGTTCTTCGTATCAAAGCTCGCGTTGTAGAAGTTGCAAGGACTTCGTAAGAAAACTTGCGGTTTTTTCCTATAGTGGATTCAAACTGGTAGCAAGAGTTCTACCGACTGGATTAGTCCTCAACAGAGGGATACCAGTATACATCGCTGTCTTTGCGTTTGCTTTCTGAACTCTGCCTTTACTTTATTTTCATCTGTGATTATATACTGTGATTGTGTTGCTAACTTTTTAATTAGCATTATTCCGCTGCCAACTCTATTCACCCCCCCTCTAGAGTATTACGCTTTACTATATCGTTCCTACAATTGGTATCAGAGCGGGTGTTACAGGTAAAGCAAGGTAAAAGTGCTATTTTTTATTCATTATTTATTAGATCACAGCACATCACATGGCTACTATGAAATTCACAAGTGAAGGTCAGGCCACAAACAGACCTCCTCTGTTTGATGGTACTAACTACACTTATTGGAAAACACGGATGAGTTTCTTCTTAAAGTCTCTTGATTTTGACTTATGGGCTATTGTTCTTGATGGCTATCAGAAGCCACCTCGTATAAATGTCGAGGGTGTTTTAGTTGAAAAACCCTAAAACAGTTATACAGAGGAAGAAAAGAAAAAGGCCAGTCTTGACGCACGTGCCATTAATGCTCTTTTTTGTGCCTTAGACATAACAGAATTTAACAGGGTATCTACATGCACAACGACAAATGGTGTATGGAAGCTTCTCGAAGTTACACATGAAGGCACGACTCAAGTCAAGGAGTCAAAAGTCAGCAGACTTACTCAAGAGTACGAGGCGTTCAAAATGAAGCCAAATGAAACAGTCACACAAATGTTCGAGAGGTTCTTGGATATTGTAAACCCTTTGTCCTCCTTAGGCAAAGAATACAATAACCACGAAAAGATTCGCAAACTCCTGCGAGCTCTCACCAAGAACTGGATTCCGAAGGCTACAGCTATCATTGAAGGAAACGACCTCACCACAATGTCACTTGAAGTACTCATGGGTAAGCTACTCACTCATGAACTGGATCTACAAGATTTTGAAGAGCCTGCACCAAAGGAGAAGACTATCGCCCTCAAGGCTCAGCACAGAAAAGCTGCTGAAGATGACTCAGACAGCAGTGGATCTGACGCTGAAGATCAAGCTCTCCTAGCAAGGAAGTTCAAAAGATTCATGAGACATGAGAAGAGAGTCAAAGAGAACAACAGCAATAACTGGTACCAAGAAGATGCTGTCTGCTATGGCTGCAAGAAGAAGGGACATATGAAGAAGGACTGTCCCATCAACTCATCATCGAGCAAGAAGAACAACAGGTATGAAAAAGGCAACCTGAAGAGATCAACATCCCGGAAATATGCCAACACCAGCATATGGCATGAGAGCGAAGCTAGCGACTCAGAAGATGAACATTCAGAGGACGCTGCAAACATCTGCTTCATGGCAATCGATCAGGTGGAACACCCTTCACATGCTAGAAGCAAATGGATCCTCGACAGCGGTTGCTCACGGCATATGACCGGTGACGCTACCCTATTTGCAACACTGTCGAAGAAGAAGAAGGAAGGCTATGTTTCCTTCGGCAATAATTTAAAAGGGTATATTATTGGTATCGGTGATGTTGGTAAATCTCCCTATCCCGTGATTAAAGATGTCTGTCTGGTTACCGAGTTGAAACATAATCTGCTCAGCATAAGTCATCTAGCTGATCATGGTTATGGTATGAACTTTGGCAAAGACAAATGTACTATAGTTGATAGCTCAACTGGTAGTACTATCTTTGAAGGAATCAGGGAAGACAATATATATGTTTTCTATCTATTGGAAGAAGCTAACATTTCAGGTAGATGCTTAATGGCCAAAAGTGATGAGAGTCATTTATGGCATATGAGACTCGGTCATGCAAACATGGATACAATTTCAAGATTATCCACAAAGAAGTTAGTACGCGATTTACCGGACATAACATTCAAGAAGGATTCGGTATGCAGCCAATGCGAAAAGAACAAGGCTACCAGATCCACATTCAAGTCTGTAAACGCAGTATGTACTACTAGACCCCTACAATTGCTACACATGGATTTATTCGGTCCTAGCAGAGTTGCTAGCCTCGGAGGTAAATTATATGCATTTGTAATTGTAGATGATTTTTCTAGATACACGTGGGTATATTTCCTGACACGCAAGAATGACGCATTATCCGAATTTGTCGCCTTTTGCAAGAAAGTACAGAATAAAAAAGGTTACATGATCACTCGTATTAGAAGCGATCATGGAGGCGAATTCGAGAATGCTGATTTCGAGCAATTTTGTGACACACACGGTTTTATACATGAGTTCTCCTGCCCTAGAACTCCACAACAAAATGGAGTTGTGGAACGTAAGAACAGAACTCTAACCGAAATGGCCAGAGTAATGTTAAATCAATTTAGCCTACCCAAATACTTCTGGGCTGAAGCTGTCAATACAGCTTGCTTTGTGCTCAATAGAGTTCTAATTCGACCCAAATCGAAGAAGACTCCTTTTGAGTTATGGTTTGATAGAATTCCTTCAGTTTCATATTTTAAGATATTTGGCTGTAAGTGCTTTATTCTTAATACTAAAGACAATTTGGGAAAGTTTGACGAAAAGGTCGATGAAGGTATATTTTTAGGTTATGCGGCCAAGAGCAAAGGATACAGAGTCTTCAACAAACGTACCATGATCATCGAAGAGTCAATCAACGTCACTTTTGATGAAATGAACCAAATGACACTCGATGACAGTGATGAAGATCTGCCTACATCAAGCTCAACATCAGCTGAACCTGAACCAAGCTCTGCACTAGCTGAACCCCCTAGAGGAGATCCAGGAACCAGCTACCTACAGAGTCTACCGAAAAGGTTAAAATTCATAGCTGATCATCCACAAGATTTGGTAATTGGTGACATTACCAAAGAAGTAAGCACTCGATCATCCAGTAGAGATATTATTTCTAGTGTTGCATTTATTTCACAGCTAGAACCTAAATCTATTGATGAAGCATGTAGTGATAGTTTCTGGATAGATGCCATGCAAGAGGAATTGAACCAATTCGAACAGAATCAAGTTTGGGAACTTGTTCCCAAGCCTATTGATCATCCGGTCATTGGCACCCGTTGGGTATTCCGAAACAAACTGAATGAGGATGGTTTAGTAACTCGTAACAAGGCTCGACTCGTAGCTCAAGGATACAATCAAGAAGAGGGTATCGACTACGATGAGACTTATGCCCCAGTTGCGAGATTAGAATCCATTCGTATGTTATGTGCATTTGCATGTTTTCATGATTTCAAACTTTTTCAAATGGATGTAAAAAGTGCTTTTCTAAATGGATTTATAAAAGAAGAAGTTTTTGTAGCACAACCTCCGGGTTTCACGGATTTCAAAAATCCTGACCATGTTTTCAAGTTGAAGAAAGCCTTATCGGTTTGAAACAAGCCCCTCGTGCTTGGTATGATCGTCTAAGCTCTTTTCTACTTGACAACGGTTTTACAAAAGGAAAGGTTGACACTACACTTTTTATTAAATCTTTTAATGGCAAGCTGCTTTTAATTCAAATTTATGTTGATGATATCATATTTGGATCCACTGATGAATCTCTTTGTCAAGAATTCTCTAAGTGTATGCAGAATGAGTTTGAGATGAGCATGATGGGAGAGCTGAAATTCTTTCTCGGATTGCAAATCAAACAAACCAACAATGGGACGTTCATTAATCAAGCCAAGTACACAAAAGATTTGCTAAAGAAGTTTGATCTGGACAATGTCAAACCTATTGGCACTCCGATGGCAACTTCAACAAAGCTTGATTCTGACGAACAAGGTAAGCCAGTCGACACACGTAAGTATCGAGGTATGATTGGTAGTTTACTTTACTTAACTGCTAGTCGTCCAGATATAATGTTTAGTGTTTGCTTGTGTGCACGTTTTCAAGCTAACCCAAAGGAATCAGATCTGTCCGCAGTTAAGCGTATCTTCCGATACCTTAAAGGCACTTCTTCTGTCGGCTTGTGGTATCCCAAATCCAAATCCTTTGACCTTATTGGTTATTCGGATGCAGATTTTGTCGGATGCAAGGTTGATAGAAAAAGTACTAGCGGTACATGTCATTTCTTAGGCAAGGCTCTAGTCTCTTGGTTTAGTAAAAAGCAAAATTCTGTAGCCTTATCAACAACAGAGGCTGAGTACATCACCGCAGGACGTTGTTGTGCTCAGATTTTGTGGATGAAACAAACCTTAGAAGACTTTGATTTATTTTACACACATATTCCCATTTTCTGTGATAACACTAGCACCATTAATTTGACTAAGAATCCTGTATGTCACTCTCGTACTAAACATATCGAGATTCGGCATCATTTTCTTAGAGATCATCATCAAAATGGAGATATAAACCTTGTATACATAGATACTGATAATCAATTAGTTGACATCTTCACTAAACCTCTAGCGGAAGATCGCTTCAATTATTTACGTCGAGAATTAGGAATTTTGGACGTCAATAATATTAATTGATTTTATTTTATGTTTTTATATCATTATACAAAAACTGTGTTAGAGACAAGCCAATAAAGAGTCTGTCTGTCACCACAACTACGGTTGAAGCGAAGCGGTATTTAAGAGTTCCCCGGTGAACCTCCGCCAGCTGGGACAGTACTCCTACAGCTAATCTGAGACAGCTGCTGTGTAAAGATATTTAACTCATAAAATATTATTAATTATGTTATTTGAAAGCTAAAATAACTAATCTTTGAATTAAATATTTGAAACGAGTCAATGAAAAAAAAGTAGCAAAATCAACTTGAAAGAACCCTAGGCAAATTCGGCCAGAACTCTGACCGAATTCGGCCCGAGTTCGGTTGAGGGTATCTGCATATATATCCAGAACCCGAGAGCTCATTCTCTTCCATTGCTTCCATATTTCCAAACAGCAGCTACAACCGCCCGAAAACCCTCCAAACCCTAGGTATTCACCAATCCATTGCTCCCTATCTACTTGGTGAAATCCTTCCAAACTTTGGAATCGTGCGGAGATCATCCTTCTCTACAACATATCTAATCTTTGTGAGGTATAACTCTCTCCTTCTCCACTTTCAAATTTGTGCTTATTTATTTCAATGGCACCTAGATTTAATTCATCTAAGAGGAAGAAGACTACTCCTAGTAAGAAAGGGTCCTCTTCGAATCCTCACACGGATTCTTTGTTTTCGCCAGTCCAAAAGAGCGACGGTGCTTTCGATGGGTTTTTCTTTCAAACCCTCGATCAAGCTTTATTATGGTACGGTGACTTTTCCACCCGATCCATATGCAGCGGCGCTCCGGTTAAATGGACAATTTTTTCTGACCATCGTCACTTATTTGAGGCATTAGGGTTATATTTGCTTGTTAAACTGTGCTTCCCAATTGCTACTAATGTCATTAGATTGTTCTATTGCAATCTCGTAGTTAACACTTTTGACGTGAGCACACGTGTTGGAGGCATAGATATTGAGTTCAATGATGTCCTCCTAGCGGAGATTCTTGGGATTCCCAATGAAGGTGAACCGCTAGTTGATATCACGGAATTCGAGTTCCCCGAAGGCACTACACTCACGAGTTTCAAAACGGAACTTTGTGCACCTGACAGAGTACGTTCTGGAAAGTTTAAAGCTAACAACCTTAACTTGTTCAACTACGAATTGCATCGCATTATCTACTCTACTCTACTTCCCAAATCCACTTCCAAGGATGATGTGACTTCGCTTGAGCTGTCCGCTATGTATCATCTTATCAAGGGGATTCCTTTTTCCGTCCCCAAGACTATTATTCAGATGATGGGACGTTGTCGTACAAGAGATCGAAATCTCTCTTACGCGATGATTCTCCCTCGTATCTTTCAGCGCTTCGACATCGATCTATAGACTTGTACTCAGGACTCTGAGCCCAAGTTACTCCAGCTTTCTCGTCGCAGCCGGACTGCTTCAGCTCCACCTCCTGCTCCTCCTACTGCACCATCTCCACCACATCAGCCGTATGCCATGACTTTTGAGGGCATACATCAGCACCTATCTGCTTTGCACGTCTCGATGACGGACATGGCTCGCGAGCGAGAGTTCCGCGATGTCACCCGTTACCAGGCGATGGCAAACTCCTTGGCCGATCTGCGTTTCGCACAGACTGGTCACTCTGCCGCTTCCATCCCTCGAGATCCAGCTTTTTCGGGTTACCGCTGTGAGGATGAGGCTGTCCATGCCTACTTCCAGCCCGGTAACACCTATGATTGGTATCGTGCTCCTCGAGATTATGTTGGCGAGTTCTATGCTGGCGCCCCTACTCATCCTACTGGCGCTGGTACTTCTGGTCATGCTGGCCGTGCTGCTGATGATTTTGATGAGGATAGTGATGATGAGATCTGATCTGATTACTAGTGACATTCTACAGTATACTTGGAAATGCTCCGACATTCCAAGTTTTTATCTTTTTGATTAGTACTTTGTAGTTTGCTATCAGTATTTCTTTTATCTTCATGGACATGTTTTTGATGTTTCATTTATGACATCTCAGTTTATTTCAGCATTTTGTTTAGCACTATCTCTTTTTACTGCTTCTTCATTACAAACTGCCTGTGAAATAGCATGCCTGAGATTTCTTTTATGTTTTGATGCAAATACATGCCTGTGATGATAATTTGTAGCAACTTTACATGCCTGTGATAATAATCTCTAAATTCTTATACCATTTCTTTTATTTTCTCGCTATTTGTTACTTATGCATTCATTGCGGGGGAGTCTTCTGCATTTAATGCGGGAGAGTCTTTCTTTGTGCAATTATTTTGCAAAGTGACAAAGGGGGAGAAAATTAAAAATGATCTAACATTTTTTTTGAGTTATACAGGTTATGAACAATTTCTACTTTTTGATATTTTTTTGCACACGCTTGAACTAGCTTCATGTTATATCATTCATAGTTTGTCAATTATCAAAATGGGGGAGATTGTTGGCCCATTGGTCATATGGTCAACCTGATTTTAATAATTGATCAAAACTCTGTCTGGATATACAAAGCTTGTTGGGACATCTCAGCTCCTTGGACATAAGCAAGATTGGATATTCACTTCGTTCAAGACTGAAGATCTGTTTGCCTACTTGAGTCTGTATTTCCTATGCAATGTAATTTTCATTTTATTTGAGTCTAGGAATACGTTGTACACCGAGTCGTACTGGCAAATAGGCTATTCCCAAAACAGTTCAAAATGTTTTTTAAAATGACCTATCAAATTGTTTACAAAAAGGTTTTCAAAAAGGTTTTCAAAAATCACCAAAACCTACTTTAAAAACCCTAACCTAACCCTGACAGAACTCGGCCAGAGTTCGGCCAGAGTTCGGCCAGAGTTCGGTTGGTGGCCGTTTTGATTTTGAATTCTCTGGAACTTGGTCCTCCTGCAGTTGCGGATTTGACCGAGATTTGCTCATCGAGTTCTGCCCGAATTCTGCCCGAATTCTGACAGAGTTCTCCCTTTGGAAATCCTATAAATAGAGAAGTATTTCGATCGTTTCAATTCACTCATTCACTTTCAATCTTCTCTCTATCTAAAAAGCTTTCTGCCTTCCAAAGAGTTTTCTAGAGCTTTCATTTTCAGATCCCAAGCCAGTTACAATCCTCTAGTCGATTTGTCAGTGCGGTACGGTCTAGAAGTTTCTGAGAGATTGTAATCAGAAGGCTTGATTGAAGAATACCTCTTCACATTTGAAGTTGGACGAGTTCTTCGTATCAAAGCTCGCGTTGTAGAAGTTGCAAGAACTTCGTAAGAAAACTTGCGGTTTTTTCCTATAGTGGATTCAAACTGGTAGCAAGAGTTCTACCGACTGGATTAGTCCTCAACAGAGGGATACCAGTATACATCGCTGTCTTTGCGTTTGCTTTCTGAACTCTGCCTTTACTTTATTTTCATCTGTGATTATATACTGTGATTGTGTTGCTAACTTTTTAATTAGCATTATTCTGCTGCCAACTCTATTCACCCCCCCTCTAGAGTATTACGCTTTACTATATCGTTCCTACACCGGACTCTTCAGCTGGTAAGATAAGCCAAATATTGACTAGTGAGGGGGCTTATTTGCTCTATCAACATATCCTCCATGTCAAATCAATTCATGGTTGTCTTGGCCCTACAGGTCCTGACCCTTTACTTCCCACAGCGGATGTTCTTGGGGAAGGCTCGACCTGCTGCGATATGGGAGAAAGGAGCGTTTTCTCTCATTCACCGACTCATGTCGAGGGGCCTCATGCCAGCTCCGGGCAGATAGGGGTGGAGCTTGTTCCGGGAGCGATGGTCTCTGTCTCATCCTCTGCTGTTCATACGGCTTCAGAGACTGACTTCTCGGCCCTGTCGAGTATTCAAGTTCTACGGGCTGCTGAAGAGGAGTTGGCCGCTGTTCAGGCGTCCTTTCTTACGGAGTTTGTTTTCCTCGTGGCAGGAGCGGCAGATTCTGTTATGTCTTCTTCAGTGTTGCCAGCTACACTCCTATTGACGCCGGCCTCTTCGGAGGCTCTAGACGAGGTGTCGCAGGATGTGGTCGACAGCTTCTATCGCCATTTAAAGAGGGGCGTAGATGCTACCGTATAACGGGGGACCCCTTTTTCTCTGTCCCTACGGTGCGCTCGGGGTCAAATTGAAACTTTGAAGACTCTTCCTGGCGGGGTGGGATTGGCTGCACTCCTGGAGCCCAAGTTGGCAGAGGCTGATCAACTCGTGACCCAATTGCTGGCGATACGGCAGGCTGGCTTGCCTGCTGCGATCGAACGGGAGCGGGGCTTCCTTATAGCTACTCTGGATAGGATAAAGCTTGCTCGAGATACTGCCAGACTAGTTGTGAAGGGGGACCTTGACGAGCTTTCCGCTTCGTACGACAGGCTGGGTCGTCGAAGTCAAGCTTGTAGGGCTCGGAAAGAGTCTGCTTCTCGTGGAATAGCTGATACGAAGGAGTGGATTCTCGCACTTCAGAGGGAGTTGGCCTTCTTAGAGTCAGAGCTGAAGGCTGCTCATGCAGAACATGAGTCGATCATTCGGAAGGCCGAGAAGGTTTCCCGATCTTCTGTTAACCTGGAGCGGGCTTTCAAGAAATTTAAGGATAACTGGCAAGCTCACGCTCATCTGGAGGACGAGGCGGCGCTGGCCCAAGAGGCGGAGCGTCGAGCTAAACAGAGGTTTGAGCGGTCGGTTGCTTTGCTGACGGACCGTCTCACGACGCTATGTGCTCCGGAGCAGTGATCGGTTTTCTGTTTTCTTTTGCTCTTTTTTTTCTTTTTTCGTTTTTATTTTGTAAGGGGTGTGATCCCGAATGATGTAGCAATTTGAATTTTGAATAAATGAGCATGTTTAAACTCATCTTCTCTTTCTTGTACTCGTGGTGTTTGTGGAATTGAACCTGCTGGAGGATTATTTGTGGACCTGTTACCCTGGGCGTACCTTGGTTTTAGGTATGAGTAACAAGTTTTGGAGAGGAATACCTAGAACAACTTCGTGATAAGACAGCTATAGAAGTTTTTGGTATTCGAGAGAATGCCAGGGAGCAACTGGGCTCCTAGGCATGATAGGGAAGGGGTGGGCATGTACTGGAGACCCAATACAACATCTGTGGTCGATTGAGGACATTTGTGGTCATCAGAGGACATTTGTGGTCAACAAAGGACATTTGTGGTCAACAGAGGACATTTGTGGACCTATTATCCTTATCGTACTTCGGTTGTGGGTACAGATAATAGGTTGAAAGGGACCCGACATACTTACTCAGAGGTAATGAGGACATGGCAAGTATGGAGGTTTCTTCTACGGAACCTTCCCACGCAGAGGTAATGAGGACATGGCAGGAGTGGGCTCAATGAAGAGGGGGTACATAAAACGACTCAGAGGTAATGCGGACATGGAAGTTTTATGTAGGGGTGATTTGTTTTTGGCGGAAGTGAAACGACTCAGAGGTATCATCGACATGGTCGTTTTGGAGGTTTGTGGACCCGTTACCCTTTTTGTGCACTGGGAGTGCGGGTAGTGGATCATGAAGGAGGATCTCTTATAGGCAGAAAGTTCAGAGGTATGATCATATATGACTTATTATCTGAAAGAGTGACCGGGATGTGAGTTCAGAGGCACCAGCGGGTATATGACTCGATATTGTAGAAAATATGGGAATGAGTTCAGAGGTACCAGCGGGCACGTGACTCGAATGATTGTAACATGTGGGAGTGAGTTCAGAGGTACCAGCGGGTACATGACTCTACGTATGGAACCAGAATGTAAGTTCAGTGGTACGGGGAGGTACATAACTTGCTACTCTGAGATGTCTTGAGGATTTTGTTTCAGACATAATACTTCTTCAGAAACTTGCCGTTGATGGGCAACATGAGCAAGTCTCCATTTTGTTTTGCGAGGCAGTAGGCGCCGTTGGAGAATGCAGCTTCAATGATGAAAGGGCCTTCCCATTTTGGTTGGAATTTTTTGGCGATTTTATGCATCATAACCATCGGCCTCCGAACCGTCACAACGAGATCGCCTACTTGGAATGTTCTGACCTTGACCTTCTTGTTGAAAGCTCCGAAGATTCTGTCTTGATATAGTTCGATTCGCTGTTGAGCTAACAGGCGTTTCTCGTCTAGGGCCTCCAATTCCTGTAGTCGGCGATGGTGGTTTTCGTCTGTCGTCAGCTGATGTGTGAGGGCGACATGGAGTGAGGGGATTTTAGTCTCTAATGGGAGAACTGCCTCACTCCCGTACACCAGGAAAAATGGTGTATTTTCGGTGGCTGTTCGAACTGTGGTGTGATATACCCATAAGCATTCGCCGAGCTTCTCGTTCCAGTCGCGCTTGTTAGAGGACACAAATTTCTTGAGTAGCTTGATTATGGTTTTGTTGAATGCTTCTGCTAACCCGTTGGCTGCTAGGTTGTAGGGTGTCGAAGCAATGTTCTGAATTCGGTCCTTGTCGCAGAACCGATAAAATGCGTGGCTTGCGAACTGTGGCCCATTGTCGTGGATGATCCTTCGGGGCAGTCCAAAGCGGTAGATGACATGATGCTTAGGGAAGCTGATCACGTTTGAAGTTTTCACCTCTGCCAATGGGATGGCTTCCGCCCATTTGGAGAAGTAATCGGTGATTGCGAGTATGAATCGGTGTCCTCTGGACGAAGGTAGGGTAATTGGGCCGACGATGTCCATACTCCATGCTTCGAATGACCAGGAGGCCATAGTCGGATGTAGGAATTCAGATGGCTGGTGGATAAAATTGGCGTGGATTTGGCAGGCCTTGCACTTTCGTGCATAATCTATTGCTTCTGCAATCATCGTGGGCCAGTAATAGCCCATTCGGCGAAGGCGGTCTTGCAGTTTCAGGCCAGGTTGATGGGCTCCGCAGACACCATCATGGGCCTCGTGCACGGCTTCCTTGGCTTCTGTATTTGATAGACACCGAAGCAGCAACCCATCATAGGATCGGCGATACAGCATTTTCGTCTCCGTATCATAGAAAAATCTAAGAGAACGTCTTTTGATAGAAGTAGCTTCCTTCGGATTCTCTGGCAGGATGTCGTATACTATGAAGTCGATGAACGGCTGTCTCCAGTCTGGTGCTTCATCGACTGAAAGGGTGGAGTAGTTTTCAATACATCGAATGTTATCCTTAGGACAGACCAGTTCACGGCCTATTATGTCGACCTGATGACGAGCATAATTTGGCACAGCTAGGGGAGCGGCCAAACCAGCTAGGGCATCAGTCTCAATGTTCTGGAGTCTGGGAACATGTTCTATGAAGAATCCTCCCAGAGACGAGATGATGTCGATTACTATTCGATGATACGGGATCATGTCTTAATGGCGGACCTCGTACGACCCCCGAATCTGATTGACGATTAACTGTGAGTCGCCATATGCTTCAAGATACTCTACCCCCAGCTCTTTTACAAGTCGGAGGCCAATGACCAAGGCATTGTACTCGGCCACATTATTTGAGCAGGGCTCTGTGAGTGAGTAGGACCGATTGATCACCAAGCAGGAGGGAGAAATCAGCACCACTCCAACTCCAGCGATGATGTTGCATTTTGGTCCAGTTCTTGAAGCGCCGTCGAAGAACATTCGCCAGATGGCATCATGGGAGACTGTATTTGAACCGGTGACCTCGTCCGGTATCTCTTTATATACCCTAGTCATTGTAGAAGCATGAAAAATATCAGAATGATGGTCCATGCGGCTCCAAGTAAGAAGTCCATACGGCTCATACATGATTTGCCTTATGTGGTTCAAAGAAGACTCTCAGTGTCATGCGGCTCGGGAGTGTATGCGGTTCAGCAGGAATATGCGGCTCGATCACGTGCCCCCTTGTGATCCTTCCCTACAGCTGGCCATTTGAAGAAGTGGCCTCATTTAATGCTCTGACACTACTCGACGACCGTGACGGCTCTGACATAAAGTGTCATAATGGCTCTACCATAATGACAGACTCTTCGGGAAAAGAAGAAAATCTCTGACCCGATCCGTCAGAAGTCTAAGGTTGCCACGTAGCAATTAGCCATATGCGGCTCGCTGAGAACTCAATCCCTGCGGCCCAAGACAATGCTGTACATGCGGCTCCCTGAGAATTCGTCCCCTGCGGCCCAACACAACGCTGTACATGCGGCTCACCGAGAGCCCAATCCCTGCGGTCCAACACAACGCTGTACATGCGGCTCCCTGAGAACTCATTCTCTGCGGCTCAAGGCAACGCTAGTTTATGCGACTCGTAGAGACTATGTACATGCGGCTCACGAGGAGTATCTCCCTGCGGTTCAAGTATCGCCCATCCTATGCGGCTCTGGCAAGACCCACAATTAAAACACGTGGCATTGAATCAATCGAGGATCTAACCGAATCCCAACAAGTATATTTGACATCATCGTCATAATTACTGAGATCAGGGCATATCATTTATCATAAAGCCAATAGGACACGTGGCGAGCAATCAGGCATTGGTATAATCCATCATGAAGATTTAAAGCAATCAACATTAATTGCTCACAAGATTCGGTGCTATCCGTATTGATGGCCTAGATTCATTATAATCAGGATCAAGGGTTCAGATAGATTGAAGGAGCGCCGACATTCCAAACAAATGATCATCAGCAAACCCTAATGATCATACCCCCACTCTTATAAATAGCCAGCATCATTTCTCTGAAAAAGGACGAGGCAGTAACAAAAGAATAAAAAAAATACAGAGCCAGAGAGAAAATACACAGAGAGAGAGAGAGAGAAGCCAGGAGAGCAACAGAGGAGCAAAGAGAGCACTTCTTCGTCAACGCCAACCATCTTCACGCAAGGAGCCAAGTTTGCATACCGATCGTCCAAGGAGTAAGGCAGGGCTGCCGTCGCCTTCCCGAGCCTCTATCGTCACCTCCCAGAATCTAAAATAAACAATTGTACTTAGATTGCTGTACCTAGGTTTTCGTCCCTAGGCTTTCTTTGTACAAGCGAGTTTGTATTGTGAGTCTAAGTTCAGTCCTCCGATAATTGTTCTGTACTTTTACAATCAATGGCAAACACGATGGCGACTCTGCTGGGGACTAACTTCTCCACGGCTGAGGAGTTGGTGACGCAATCGGATGTAGCCAAGCTTGGCTCCACGCAACAAAAGATGGTCGTCCACTTCGACCAACAAGCGTTTGAAGAGATGCTCTCCGAAGGAAGCGCTGGCCCGATCCAGAAGCGCACCCGCGCGACAAAGGCTCGCAGAGAGTGGAGGCCAAAATCATTTGCTCCTCCCCAAGCCCCCGACGGTGTACCCTCTGTTGCTGAAGACGGCGAGAAGGAATCTTCTGCGGCCCCACTTCAGACCGTAGACAACTCTGCTGTCCCCAAGTCCGGCAGAAGAAAACACTATGATGCTGGACTTACAGGGGCAAAGAGGAACTCTACGCGAACTGAACCGCATAGGGGTGCTAGCTGAGTGAAAAAGGCTCATGCGACCACATCCGCTAGCCGCATGGACAAAGTCCATGCGGCCACAGTCGCTAGCCGCATGATGAAAAATCATGCGGTCACATCTGGCAGCCGCATAGTTTATGCAGCTACAGTCGCCAATCACATGGATGAAACACATGAGGCTACAGGAGTCAGTCGCTTGCAGAAAACCCATGCGGCCACTATTGCCAACCGCATGCGGCCAGCCTGCACGGTCGTGACTCCTAGCCGCCCAAAGACAACTCATCCGACAGCAGAAGACGACCGCATGCAGACAGCCTGCACGGTACCCAACTCTAGCAGCATAGCGTCCGTTCTACGCTTATCTCGATCGGTCTTCGACCGTCTCTCATACGGTCCCGACCCTGATGATTCTCTGTATGAAAAGCCAGACTCTGTGGCACCCAACTTGGACTCCTCCTATTACGCACCCACAAGTGCTAAAGGGAGGAAGTCAAGGGCAGCGCGGGCTCATCGAGCCCAGTCAGCTGTCCCAACCTCTGACTATCGGAGCGTCCCATTGACTATCACACGGGCCTCGGATGGAAAGTTGTATACAACCGCTCGAGTCCAGCCCCCCGCGGCAAACAGACAGAGTGGTTCCTCTGATCTGCGGGAGACGATCCTCCACAAACGCAAGGAAAGAAAAGGACTGTCAGTGTGCAAAGAGTCCTCGCTTGGACATCGCTGCACCCAAATCTTCGTCAATTGTTGCTGCAACAACGCGACAATGACGGAAGCTCGACCATCCGTCTTCCAAAGGCTACAGCACCCGAACTCAGAAGATGAGGCACCTCCTGTTGTCTCCTGCAATTCTGCTCAAAAAGTCCCCGCCGAAGAGAGAAGGAAGAAAACGAGCATCTCCAGTCCAAAAATATCAACCACTACAACTAAAAAACTGTCATCTAAACGGTTGTCCTCCACTGGTGTATTCCAACACACCCGTTCAAAGACGAAATTTACCACGATGAGAAGTTCATCATCCACATCGCTGGGGGTTGAAGGAGCTGGGGGTAGCACTCCTCCGAACATCCGTAACAATCCGATATTCCAAGGAACCCAGTCCGCACAAACAACTCTTCCATCAGGAGCAACAGACGATGATGCCCCCGAGGACATCCGTAACTCTCAAGACAAAACAAGCTCTGAAGCTGGGGATACCATTCCCTCCGAGTCCGAGCCCGAAGAAAACATTCCCACATATCCCGATGACTTCTCGGTGCATGGGTACGACTCAGAAGGCACATCCTCTACCGTTCCTTCCATCACTCCTTACGAAAGAACGATGTTCATGGCGGACAGCGATCAAGGTGGTTCCAGTGATCGCCAGCGCATCGACAGTCTCGAAGCAATATTACTTGCTTTGGTCAAGTCTGTGGACGAGATTAAAGTGGCCCTGCCTACTCTACAAGGAGGAGCGCCTGGTCAAACAAACACGGGCCCCACGATCAATGTAGATTCAAACTCAGAGGCACCAAACTCGGGCAATAATCCTCCCGAAATAACAGCCCCCGCCGCGACAGATGAGACCCGAGAAGTAAGGAGAGAGGTCCAGGAGCTCAGAGCCATGTTCCATGCCCGAGAAAACGCTCAAGATCTCAGAATACGGCAACCATACCCTGCTGAGTGGAGGGATGTTCCATTCCCACCAAGATATAAGCCGTTCAACATCAACCCATATGATGGCAAAACCTCAGCAAGTTGGTACATCACTTACTTTGAGGTCACCACCGACCATCTGCCCTATGAGGATGCGATTCTCATACGGTTATTCATTGGACCATTGGAAGGAGTCGCATTTGATTGGTACCGCAATCTACCGGACAACTGCATCTATTCCTTCGTCGGCTTTAAACGCATGTTCTTGGAACGATTCTATGAAGTAGGACAAGACATCACTATGTCCACTCTCATAGACGTCGTCCAAGGGAAGAAGGAGCTAACAAGGAATTACATCGAGCGGTTCCGCCAGACTGCCATGAAGTTGCCTTCCGGAAATCCGGATTCTTCTTTGATTGAAATCTGCCAAAAGAGACTGCTTCCAACAATCAGTCTCTGGATGGACGAGAGTCAATTCAAAAATTGGAAGGCATTCATCATCAGCGCCATAAGTGCTGAAGAACGACTGAAGAAGGCCCGCCAACTAGGATTGCACATCTCAGAAGGAGAAAACAAGGGCAAGCGTCTCAACAACGATAATGTGGGTAATCCCTCTAACAATCGGGACAGCAAGAGAACACAGGCTATGGTGGCCGACACGGCCCAGAAGCCCGAGCCACAGCCAGCAGACAAGCAATGGCCTCAGATCACTTACTCTTTCGAAGACGGCCACGTCAAACCTATCTTAGACATGCTCGTACAAGGAGGTAGAATTCAGCTTCCTCCACCAAGACGGGAGCCTCGGCCGGCTGATTTGGAGAACCCGAAGTTCTTCCATTACCACCGTTATGTACACCACACTACACATGACTGCTACCAACTAAAATGGTACATCCAAAGCCTCATCGATTCGAATGCTCTGGCCATCGACTTCGAAGAGGTAACCGTAGCAGCCAATATGGTGTCCGTACAATTCGGCAACTTCCCTCCGACGGAGACTCAAGACGGGGTAATCCCCGTCCCTCTCGCGACCATGGAGATTACCAATCTCCCCCCGCCCCGAGAACAAGCTGCTGGTTTAGTACCTCTCACTACCTTACGAGGGGAGGTCATGTGGGTCCATCCAGACTTGGTGTCAGAAGTGACTCGGCCCACACCATCTCCCACCAACAAAAAGAGTAGAAAAATCAAGACCTGCCGCACAATCTCAGCAGACAACGAGGAAGCTACAGCCGTCGTCACGCGGTCCGGAGCACAATCCCAACCTGTGGTTGACAGTCCAGCTGAAAATCATCAACCCACTACAACCGATACTCTGGGACCGGCTCAGCCTTCGACAACCGACAAGCCTAGGCCAAAGGAGACTCGCTTCGACAAGTCTCTCCAAAAGGACACAGCCCAAGGGTTAGAGAGGCCCTACAACTTTGACATCTTAGCACAATTGGCTAACACTCCGGCCAAATTGTCATTATACGAACTCCTAAGGCTCTCCAAGGACGTTCGTATTGCATTGAGCGAAGCACTCCAAAATGCCGATGCCTATCTCGCCCAATCTAACCTCACTGGAGAGGACTCACCCGTGGATCTCCAAGATATTGCCAGCACGGGAGCAATGCCCAACATCGTCTTCACTCTGCAGGACATGCTCATCAAAACCAACCTACATGATCGCCCGCTATACTATACAGGATACATCGGCGACGTGAAGGTGGATCGGATGTATATTGATCCTGGCTCTTCCATAAGCATCATCCCAAAGGGCCTGTTACATCATCTTCGTATCCCAATGCATCGCCTGACACCTACAAGTACCGCCATCAGCAGTTTCAATTCGGGCAGAAGCTACCTTATTGGGAAGATTCGTCTGAAGTGCCAGATTGGCGACCTCCAATCCAAAGTCACCTGCTACGTCATAGATGCAGACACTTCTTACAACATCCTCTTGGGGTGCCCATGGATACACGATTACATGATCGTGCCTTCCACGCTACACCAGTGCTTCAAATACGTCGACAAATACGGCTTCGTGAAGACAGAATTTGCCGATATCGATCCCTTCAAAGGGGTCGAATCCTACTACTCAGACTCCTGCCTATACGAAAAGTCGAAGAGGCACCTGGATGAAGGAGACGCACAAGCTCATACCGAGACAGCCACGGGATCAGAAGGACCCCTGACGATCTACCTCCAAGCTCGCAAACCGGGCAAGTCCGCACCCCTCACCGCCACACTGCGGAAGGACGCGATCAGCCTCTCGGCGCAAGAGGAGCAGATGATAATCCGGCTGCCAAGGTCCGGCCAAGCGCTAAGACCCACAACGGAGCGACTAACAATCAGGTTACCAAGAGTCAGCCAACCACAAGCAGGGAAGCTCAACCCCTCGGACAGGCCCATGACGATACGCCTTCCCAGGAAGGGTCGTCACCCCGATGCAAGGTCTGACACTTCCAGCGAACCAGCCACTCCTCCATCCACATCAAATGCCAAGCTGGGGGTTGCTAGTCTGCCAACAACTCCCCGCTCTGTGCCATCAACTGAACCACTGACGATCAAGCTTCCTAGGTCGTCCTCCCAGTCTTCGTTCACACATGGGGTAGCCGGAGAAGAACCGGAGCTAGCCAAGTATGTGGCTGCCCACACTAACGTCCCCTCCACTGATGATGTAATCCCTCAAGAAAAGATACCTTACTTCATCAATAAAGGGTTATCATTGAACTACACCGAGCTCAATAAGCTATGTACAATGTATGCTATGGAACACGGTATAGGCGCTCACCTATACACACAGGTGACAAATGTGTACACCACAATCCGGCTCACTCCAGTAGAAGACGCTTATCGAATATTCGAAGGAGGAGATCATCCAATCATCTTCGGCCGGACGAATAACCCTCATCCCCGCATCATAGAAGAAGTAGACCTCGGGTCAGATTTCGGGAGACTGCCTCTGTATCTCTATAGCCCCCAATCCAAATATCTCATGCAGAAACAGGGGTATGATCTGGAGACTACGCCAGGATTGAACTATAGCACTAGGCGGCGATTACCTCTGAAACTGCCAGTCCCGGCGGGCAAACCATGGAACTACTATAACAAAACTCGATGCGGGTTAGGGTATGTAACGCCTACTACGATCCCGGAAAGTTCAGATGAAGAATGCGACTGGCAGTCACATTCAACCGGATCACCAACTTCTGACTCAGATACCAGCATCGGGGATGTGTTCAGAAAAGTCATGTCAGTCAACATGGCATTCGCCGACGCTTACGAAGAAGACGAAGACATCCCCGAAATTCTTGAGCTCGAGCCGTGGGCCCAGCAATTAGACGCACAATGGGAAAAGCGGTTCGAATTGAGAGAACCCCCTACTGAAGATGAGGTCATACAAGTAAATCTCGGCAGCGAATCTTCTCCAAAACCGATCTTCATCAGTAAAAGTCTCACCAACGAAGAACGGGAGTCACTGCTAGAACTTGTCAGAGAATACATTGATGTGTTCGCCTGGAGCTACGAAGACATGCCAGGGTTAAACCCCGACATTGCTCTTCATAAACTCAATATTCGACCGGATGCGAAGCCAGTTAAGCAACAACAGCGACGCTTCCGCCCAGGCATCATGGACGCAATCGAAGCCGAAGTCAACAAACTGATAGCCAGCGGCTTCATTCGTGAGGAGCAACATCCCGATTGGGTCGCCAATATAGTACCTGTCCTCAAGAAAAATGGGAAGATTCGAATCTGTATCGACTTCCGCAACCTGAACGAGGCATGCCCTAAAGACGAATTTCCCCTTCCTATCACAGATATCATGATCGACAACACCTGCGGCTTCGAACGCATGTCATTCATGGACGGCTTCTCGGGGTACAATCAAATCAAAATGTCTCCTGACGACGAAAAGCATACATCATTCCGAACACCGATTGTCACGTACTGCTACACAGTCATGCCGTTCGGTTTAAAGAACGCTGGCACCACATATCAAAGAGCTATGAGCATCATCTTCAGAGATCACTTACGCAAGATGGTGGAGTGCTATGTTGATGATATAGCCGTCAAGAGCCGTAGCAAAGGAGACCATCTGCAGGATCTAAGGACGGTGTTCGACCTAATGCGAACGCACAATTTAAAAATGAACCCTACGAAGTCCTTCCTGGGCGTATCCAGCGGAAAGTTCTTAGGCTTCATCATCACTGCAAAGGGTATCCATGTGGACCCCGAGAAGACAAAAGCAATCATGGAGATGGGTCCCCCGAGAAATCTCCGCGAACTCAGAGGCCTTCAAGGAAGGCTAGCTTACATCAGAAGATTCATCTCCAACCTCTCCGAGCGATGCCGACCATTCACGCACCTCATGAAGAAAGGAGTCTCATTCGTATGGAACGAGGAATGCCAACGAGCTTTCGATAGCATCAAAGAATATCTGTCAAATCCTCCAGTCTTGGTAGCCCCAGTCCCTGGAAAACCATTTCTGCTCTATGTACGAGCAATGGAACACTCCCTCGGTGCTCTGCTGGCACAGAATAACGATGCAGGTCATGAACAGGCCATATATTACCTCAGTCGAATGATGATTGGGCCAGAGCATCGATACACCGCTGTGGAGAAGGAATGCCTCGCCCTGGTATTCGCCATTCAGAAGACGCGGCATTATGTTACCGGACAAACGATACATGTGATCTCACGAGTCAACCCTCTCAGAGTCCTCATGACCAAACCAGGGGCACTTAGCTCTCGGCTCGCTACGTGGGCAATATTATTGTCCCCTTACCATATGATCTTTGTCCCACAGAAGGCAGTCAAAGGTCAAGCTCTGGCGGACTTTTTAGCAGCCCACCCAGGCTCGGAGTCCTCCAGAATATACGAAGAGATCCCGGATGAGGTCGCCGACTCGCATGCAACCTCCCACAAAAATATATGGCGAATATTCTTCGACGGTGCTTCAAGGACCGGACCTAAAGGTAATATAGTCGTCGGAGTCGGGGTAGTGCTAGTCTTCCCTTCCGGATTGGTGATCAACCGCGCCTACTCCCTCACAGAACCCTGTTCCAACAATGTGGCCGAGTATAACGCTCTAGTCATTGGCCTCCAACTTACAAGAGAGCTGGGAGTAGAATACCTTGAAACATATGGCGATTCCCAGCTAATCGTCAATCAGATATGGGGCTCATACGAAGTCCGCCACGAAGACATGATCCTTTATCATCAAATAGCGATCAATATCATCTCGACATTTGAGGGGTCCTTCATCGAAAATGTCCCCAGACTCCGAAACATCGAAGCAGATTCCTTAGCTGGTCTCGCCGCTTCCCTAGCAGTTCCGAATTATGATCGACAATCAGTGGAAGTGATAGGCCATAAACTGGTCTATCCCAAAAATAATGGGCAATTCATCGCAAGTTATTCTGCACAGACGATCGATGATGCCCCAGATTGGAGACAACCATTCATCGACTTCGTCGTCTACGACATCCTGCCTGAGAATCCAAAGGAAGCCACTTCCGTTAGAAGGCGTTCTCTCAGATTCTTCTACGATACAGAGACGAAAATGCTGTATTGCCGCTCCTACGACGGATTACTGCTTCGGTGTCTGTCGAACGCAGAAGCCAAAGAAGTCGTACGAGAAGCCCATGACGGTGTCTACGGGGCCCACCAGCCTGGCCCAAAACTGCAAGACCGCCTTCGCCGAATGGGCTACTATTGGCCCACAATGGTGGCAGACGTGATAGATTATGCCAGAAAGTGCAAAGCTTGCCAAGTCCACGCGGACTTCATTCATCAACCATCCGAGTTCCTATATCCAACGGTGGTGTCCTGGCCATTCGAAGCATGGGGGATGGATATCATTGGTCCAATCACCCCACCTTCCTCCCGAGGACATCGCTTTATACTTGCGATTACTGATTACTTCTCCAAATGGGCGGAAGCTGTCCCACTCGCAGAAGTTAAGACTTCAAACATGATCAGCTTCCTTAAACATCACGTTATCTACCGCTTCGGACTGCCACGAAGGATCATCCATGATAATGGTCCGCAGTTTGTAAGCCACACATTCTACCGGTTTTGCGATAAGCACCGTATTCAGAATATCGCCTCGACGCCGTACAACCCGGCAGCAAATGGGTTAGCAGAGGCATTCAACAAAACAATCATCAAACTTCTCAAGAAGTTTGTCTCCTCCAACAAACGTGACTGGAACGAGAAGCTCGGCGAGTGCTTATGGGCTTATCGTACCACGGTCCGAACAGCTACCGGAAATACACCGTTCTCCCTGGTATACGGGAGTGAGGTAATCCTCCCCTTGGAGACACGGATCCCCTCACTACGCGTCGCCCTCACACATCAATTGACGATCAATGATAACTACCGGCGTCGACTGCAAGAGTTAGAGGCCTTAGATGAAAAGCATCTCCTAGCTCAGCAAAGGATCGAGCTATACCAAGCTCGTATCTCAGGAGCCTTCAATAAGAAGGTCAAAATCAAAACATTCCAGGTAGGCGATCTCGTCTTGGCAGTCCGAAGGCCAATGGTCATGACTCACAAGACCGCCGACAAATTCCAGCCAAAGTGGGAGGGCCCATTTATCATTGAGACGGTATTCTCCAACGGTGCTTACCGCCTTGCAAAGCAAAATGGAGACTTGCTAATGCTACCCGTCAACGGCAAGTTCCTAAAGAAATATTATGTCTAATCGACATTCACTATAAGGTCTTTGAGTCATGTACCCGCCGGTGCCACTGAACTCACACCCTCAGCATTTCAGATTATCGAGTTATGTACCCGCTGGTGCCACTGAACTCACAACCACAACATTCCAGATTATCGAGTCACGCACCTGCTGGTGCCGCTGAACTCACATTTCAATATTCAAGATTATCGAGTCATGTACCCGCTGGTGCCCCTGAACTCACCCCACATCCCCTTCAGATTATCGAGTCATGTACCCGCTGGTGCCGCTGGACTCCCGCTTCCTCAATATGTTAATTTACCAAGTTATGTACCCGTTGGTACCTCTGAACTCACATTTCGGTCACTCTTTCAGATAGTAAGTCACGTATGATTAGACCTCTGAACTTTCTTCCCAGAAGAGATCCTCCCTCATGATCCAATACCCGCACTCCCAGTGCACAAAAAGGGTAATCGATCTATAAATTTCCGAAAACGGACATATCCACATTACCTCTGAGTCATTTTCACTTCCACCAAAAACAAACTGCCCCTCACATAGAACTTCCACGTTCTCCTACCTCTGAGTCGTTCTATGTACCCTTTCTTCATTGAGCCCACTCCTGCCATGTCATCATTACCTCTGAGTAGGAAGGCTCCGTCGAAGAAACACTACAACAAAATATGTTAACAACGACACTTATTTTACGACACTTTCTAAATAAGTGTCGTTTATTTTCTATAATGATGACACTCTACTAAAACGTGTCATTGTAATTAACTATTTATCGTAATCTACGACATATTTTTTAAAATGTCGTAAATATAAATTCGACAACACATTTTAGGACTCTTAAAAATGTCGTAAATAATTATATACTAAATACGGCACATTTAAAAGTGTTGTACACATTATGTTCAAAATACAACACTTGTTTAGTGTTGTCAAAAATTTTAGTTCCCACAATTTTTTTTTCATTTTGCCGCCTTTCCCAAAAGTTGGCGCTCACATGCCCGATATTGCTTTGGCTGCTCTTTGCAGAAAGAAAATCACTTTCTTTAAAAAAAAATTAGGTCTCCCTCTCTCTTTTTCAGCTGCTCTCTCCCAAAAGTGGCTGCTTCTTCCTCTCTCTTTTCCGATCGGTTGCTCTTCGTCGCGACTTCGGTTTCAGTCAATAGAGGATTTTGCTTCTCTTCGTCGACTTCGGTTTCCGGTGATAGAAGGTTTTGGGGCTGTCGTACGCCACCATCGGTTTTCTTTTGACATCGCCGTCACCTTGGTCAGGTATAAATCCTTCATCTCCACCCCTCATTTTTTGAGTATTTCTTTCTTGATTTATTATCTAGGGTTAAATATTAGGAATTTTGTAAGCATCAGAATAGTTTTGATCGTTATATAGGATTTTTCTTTATTGATTAGGATTTAGATGAAGAAATCAACATCTAGGGTTTAATATTCATGTTTTGGTGCTTTTTATGAAATTTGATAATGATTAAATTTTTTTATGTGCTGTTTTGGTGCTATATGTCCTGTTTGATAATGTTTTGGTGCTATATGTCCTGTTTGAAAAATAACAGGATGAATATATTCTCTATGGATGTTATATGATTCTCTGGTGATGACGAGGGTTGTATCAAAACAACAGGATTTTTTCTAGACTTTGGCGCGTCCTTTAATGCCCAGTTCCAGTTCAGAGAGAGAGTATGAGGCTTGGGCCGTTAACCTCACTTTATTATGATAATTTGTAAAACAAATTGTTTATCGAGAAAAAAAACGCACCACATATTTTGCTTTGAAGGAAAGTTTAAATTAAATAGGATGTTAGAAACTTCTGAAGCAATAAACTATGTCCTGGCAACTAATGATGTATCAGATCTACATCATCCTCCAAGATTCTGGCTTGAGATATTCCTGTAGTACAATTTATCTAGTAGATTGATTTCATAATAGCATATCCAAATTATAAGAAATCCTATACAAGTGCCTATTCGTACCTTGAAAACTTTTTTCTTTCTCTGGTACTAGAAATTCATCAAGCTATTGACTGCTTCAAGAACAATAATCAAATTCGAATTTAACGAATAACTTTAGTTGTTCCTGGCTTCTTTTTATGTTCACTGAAGAAGAGAGCATATTTCACTTTTTTGGGGTAAGTTGTTGGAAACTCCCTGGGTCCCTCCTCTCCCACTCGGCAGCAATCTGATGGTGACACTATGTCCAACACCATATCTCTTATATAGACTCTGGATATTGGCGTAATATGCATTTGTACTTTGCATGTAAATGCTGCTACTGAAGCAACAAAAGTTTGTCTATATATATGGAAGTATTCAAAAGGGGCTCCAAATAATCTCTTGCAACTAGGATATCATAAAGGTAAGTACTTCTCTAACGCATCTTTACTGATGCAACTTTCTAGATATTGCACTGTCGTGGGATTACTTCTCATCCTTTTTTTTTCTTTGTTCCAAATACTGGAATTCAAGAACTTTATGTATCATCTAAAGAAGAATGAAACTATGTAAACATTATGTTTTTTTCTGTTGGTGGCCATAATCAAGGGAATGGCTGGAGTTTTAGGCTGAGGTTTTAGACACTAATTAATAATACAACAGTAATTTTGGATGCGCTTGCCTACAGTTCCATTTGATTCAACTGTGGGATATAAAACACAAATATCCAGTCCAACAATCTTATGAAGTTGGAGGTTGCCTACAGTTCCATTTTGAATGCGCTTGCCTACAGTTTTAGGTTGAGGTCTTCCTTGCCTGGGAGTATCTCAGATATTATACATATTCCTTATGCCCCACATATTTCAGCGTGCAATTTTATTGTGTTTATTTTAGATTTTTAACTTCAAAGTCAGCAACTTTCTTTTTCTTTTTCCTACTCATATTCAAAAATTTCAGTTATTTTCTCTAATTCTAGCTTTGTTTATAACAACAATACCCATGTTTGTATGCATAGTGGATCAGATGCTAGAAATGCAACCATCAGTACTCTAATAACATTTCTATACTCCAAATCCTTTTCTTTGTTGATGGGCAACTTTCTATCTATGCTTATTCATTTGGTACTGCTTTGCTTGTTGTCTCCCTTCTCCTAGACTTAGTTACAGGAAGATTTCAGAATTCTAATGTGTTTGTATAATGACACTTCATATTAGGGAAAGCTCTAAAGTTGTGACTGGTTCATTTAAATCTTTTAATTAGCAACATTGCAAATAAAGGAGGAAATCAAGGGTATGCGAACTTTTAAATGTGTACAACACTTTTAAATGTGTACAACACTTTTAAATAAAGGAGGATATCCTGAATTATTACTGAAGAAGAGAGCATATTTCACTTTTTTGGGGTAAGTTGTTGGAAACTCCCTGGGTCCCTCCTCTCCCACTCGGCAGCAATCTGATGGTGACACTATGTCCAACACCATATCTCTTATATGTGTCCATCTATACACTTAGATACTCGCACACTATATGTACACACGACACAAGTACATAGTTTACATACACACAAAACAACACACATAGTTACATATGCACACATGAAAGAACATACATAGTTCATACTCAAATACAGACACTGCTGTCCCTGCCAGAGGACTGAAGAAAGAGAAAAGGTTTTCCTTTTGATGTCACTCACAATATTCAACCAATGGTTGAGTGACACCTCATGTTGTCATACAGTGCAATGAGTAATGAGCTGACCTGTGAGCTTGCTGCTATGCACAATTTTTTTAACGAATAAACAATTTGAGAGAAAACTGGGATTAATGAATGGTTCGAACCATTGGAATCCTCATGTCGAGATGCAAGTATGAAACTAAATTGAAAATGAGTACAATGATTAAACATACTGGATAACATGGGGGGAAGTGACTAAAGTGGGATAGGGAAGGTAAAAACAACAATAAAGCCTTTATACAAAAAAATGGTCCTCTATTTGAGTCATTTTCTTCCACTCGACTATGTTATGAGTTTTGTCCTTTTTTAATATTAACAAAATCATCTTCCTTTACATTCTCATTCCAAGTTCATTAGGCTTACCCTTAGGTTGTGGAGCTCCTTTACTAATGTTTTGTCGTTCCTCCTAACTAGTGCAACTATTGGTCTATTCTACTAATGTTTTGTCGTTCCTCCTAACTAGGTTGTGGAGCTCCTTTACTAATGTTTTGTCGTTCCTCCTATAACTGATCTGGATCCTTTAGAATTGCCCACATGTCCTTCAATAGTACAAGCACCATGCTTTCAATGTTGATGGCCCTCATTTTCGAAAGCTGGTGATTGATCTCAGGAAATATTGTTGTTTTACCCCGTTTAGGTACTTGTGTCTGGAGCCGTATCAGCAGTCAAATGCTGATTTCTTATTTGTGGCTGGAGATTTTGTATTTATACTAAAATTTCTATGGTAAAGTTTTTTTTTGTCAAAACCTATGAAATCCTTCCTAGCTACTCTCTGTAATTCAAAATCAATGTTGCTATTGATTTATTACAGGTAGTTATATCAACCCTAGGGAGAGAACCTATCCTGAAGAGATGATCCAAATTGGAATATCTACCATTGATGTCATGAATTCCATTTATCGAGGACAGAAAATCCCTCTTTTTCTACCATTGATTGTTGTCTCACTCAGGATAATTGTTTTACGCACTATTGGATTTTGTTTGTTTCCAAGGACAATTGAACAATGGGATGTTAGGTTCAGTTGATATTTCTTGGTTCTATTTAACTCATGTTTCAATGTATTGGGCATCCACGAGGGCATTGGATATCCTGAACTATACTCCTTTCACGGAAAGCCGATCAGAATAATGTTTTCAACCCGCGACCCTAGCAAACATAGAAGTAGGGCAGCTAATATTCATGAAGGTAGGTTATACAACCTTTCTATATGACACCTTCATATCAGGTTATTATGTTGTAGATCCTTTTGGTATTTTTTTTCTATTTATGTTGCTCTAACTTTTTTGACTCTTTCTGTTTTAGTTTTGAAACATATTGTTTTATGCAAAATCTGGATAAGGGTATAAACAACAAAGTACTTAAAAAAATTTGGTTTTTTTTTCATATGTTATTTTTTTCTAATATATGAGTATAAGTATCAGAGTTCTGGCGATAACAAGAAAGCAACTAGATCATATTGGAACCTAAAGTGTTAAGAGAGGCGAGCGACATCGAACCCAAGGCGCACTCCACATGCCCAGAGTGGTCCAGAGATTTTTGTATGTTCGCTTTACTTTACTTTTGCAAAGTATCATCTAGTTCTCTGACTCAATAGAGCTTCGGAAGTGGTCCGGGCTGTTTTTCCCCCTTAGTTGTTTATTGTCCATATATTTTTAATTGGTATTGAACAATCCCAAATGAGGTAGTACTTTTAGGTTTTTTTTATATTTTTAATTGTATGTAATTGTTGCTTATCTATACAATACACTAACTTTCATTTTTGGTGTCTATGATAGGTCATTTTTTTGGGATTATTGTTGTTGCGAGCATCTAACAAAGTCACTAAATTTGGTTGTTAAGGATGGATAAAACTTGGATTAATTATCCAAGGTCCTTCTAAATTTTCTTGATATTTTTTTCCTTTTAAGCTATCAAATATATGAATGATTACATAATTCATAAATTTTTTTCTTCTATTTGTAGGTCTAGTGATGAGTACTTAGAAGGAGTGAAGAGATTTATAGCAAATGCTAAGGAGTATGCTAGGAATCCCGAAAGGATCGTATGTCCTTGCAAAGATTGTAAAGTTGAAAAGTCACAAAAAAATGATGTGGTATATGATCACTTGGTCCGAATTGGTTTTGATCCTTCATATCAGCTTTGGGTTCTTCACGGGGAACATTCAAGTAATTTTAAACAAAATGAGACTTTTGAGTTGCCAGATGCTCATAGGATGTACCATGATGCATACATTCCTTTTGCTGAAAATTTAGAGGCTACTGAGGGTTTAAACTTGAATGAAGATGAGGTTTTTAGAAAAAAGTTAGAAGAGGCTGAAGCTCCATTGTATCCAAGTTGTACTAAGTACACGAAGATGTCAGCAATCACTACCCTTTACAAGCATAAGGCTACAAATGGGCTATCAGATAAAGCATTTAATGAACTTCTTGAAATTTTACAGGATATGTTACCAGAGGAAAATAATATTCCAGATTCATTATATACGGTAAAGAAGTTTTTAAAAGAGTTTGATTTAGGATATGAGAAGATACATGCTTGTGTCAATAATTGCTGCTTATTTAGAAAAGAGAAAGAACACCTGGAGTTATGTCCCACATGCGGTTCTTCCCGATGGAAAGTAAATCCACGCACAAGCAAGATTAGGAAGGGAGTGCCTGCAAAGGTTTTGCGATACTTTCCAATAATACCAAGATTCAAAAGGATGTTTATGTCAAAAGATAAGGCAGAACAATTGACTTGGCATTCCACTCACCACAGTCAAGATGGAACGATGCGCCATCCAGTAGACTCTGTCGTGTGGGATTCTATTGATAAAAAATGGCCCGATTTTGCTTCAAATGCAAGAAATCTCAGGCTTGGGCTATCATCAGATGGCTTTAATCCTTACAAAAATCTCAGTACCCAATACAGTATGTGGCCAGTTTTGTTGTGTATATACAACCTGCCCCCCAATGTATGCATGTCGCAAGAAAATTTGATGTTGACTTTACTCATACCTGGCAAAGATGAACCTGGAAATAACATAGATGTATATCTTGAACCACTTATTGATGACTTGAAGAAGCTTTGGAGCAATGGTGTGGAGGCGTATGACGCATTCACTAAGTCTGCATTTAATTTGAAAGCTATTTTGATGTGGACAATCAACGATTTTCCAGCTTATGGTAATTTGGCTGGTTGTACAACAAAGGGAAAATTTGCATGTCCTATATGTGGTCCTAATACATGTTCTCGATATTTAGAGAAGTCACATAAGACTGTGTACATGTCTCACAGGCGATTTCTTCCACCTAGACACTTGTGGCGTGATAAGGCTAGTTGGTTTGACGGTACTAAGGAAAAAAGACTCCCACCAAGACCATTGACTAACAATGAAATTTTACGTGCTGTAAATGAAGTTGAAAATGTATGGGGTAAGAGCAAGAAAAAGAAAAGAAAGAAGAACGATCCTCCTAAAATGTGGAAAAAGAAGTCAATATTTTTTCAATTACCATATTGGGAGGTAAATTATTTTTCACTACAATACTCATTTTTTAGTTAGTTTATTGTAAGAGAATTATTTTTTTACGAACATAGTACTTTTTTTTATTGTATCACAGGCTATACCGCTGCGTCACAACTTGGATGTGATGCATACAGAGAAGAATGTTTGCCAAAGTATCATAGGAACACTACTGAATATTAAAGGACATACGAAGGATGGATTAAAGTCTCGTGGAGATTTAGCAGACATGAACATTCGGTCTGACTTATATGCAGAACCAAGAGGAAAAAGATTTTTCCTTCCTCCAGCACCTTACACACTATCAAAAGCTGAAAAGCAAATCTTTTGTAAGAGATTGTTTGATTTGAAGTTACCTGATGGTTATAGTTCAAATATTAGCAATTGTGTTAAGCTGGAAGAATGTAAGATTATTGGTCTCAAGTCCCATGATTATCATGTTTTAATGCAACAATTGTTGTCGGTTGCTTTAAAAGGACTTCTTCCAGAGGGACCAAGGAAGGCAATCTTTCGTTTGTGTTCATTTTTTAATGAACTCTGTCAAAGAGTCATTGACAAAAATAAATTAGAAGTATTGGAGGATGAAATTGTGGAGACTATATGCATGTTAGAAAGGTACTTTCCTCCAGCTTTTTTTGATATCATGGTTCACCTGACATTACATCTAGGACGAGAGGCTAGATTATGCGGACCGGTGCATTATCGATGGATGTACCCTTTCGAGAGGTATGTAATATAACCTCACTATTTTTTTAGTGTTTATAGTTTATTCAACAAATTCATAAATTAGGTCATTCACCATTTGCTATTTTTTTTTCTTGTTTAACCTCCAACAGATTTATGAAGTATCTTAAGGGATTTGTTAGAAATCGAGCTCGACCTGAAGGATGCATAGCCGAATGCTATCTAGTGGATGAGTGTGTGAGATTTTGTAGTGAATACATGCCACAATCAGCATCTTTAGGCACAAAATTAAACCGCAATGAAGATTTTGAGGATGATGCAATTATAGAGGGGCGCCCAATTTCAAAAGGAAAAGTAATTACCTTGTCAAGTGAAATGTTGAAGGCTGCTCATATTTATGTTCTTCTAAATAGTGCAGAAGTTGAACCATATATTCCGTGAGAATACTACCAACACATTCCAATATCATAAGTTGCACCATATATATATATATATATATATATATATATATATATAATTTAGTAACTATATAATTTTTTTTATGTCTTTATTAGAGTACACATGGAGGAGTTAAAGCATGCTGATAGGCGTTTGTTACGGGATAATAATTTGTTGCAGAAGAGGCATTTAGAAACATTCATTTCATGGATGTCAGAAAAGGTCAGATACACACACATTTATTTTCGTGATGATAGTTAACTTTTTAATACAAAAGTTATGCTTTTACAGATTAATCTTGAAAGTGCATCAACCACAATATCGGATACGCTAAGATGGCTTGTGCAAGGTCCCAGAAGTGTTGCAATCTCGTACTCGGGTTATGTGATCAATGGAAAACGCTTTCATACAACAGAAATTGAGAGATCCACTCAAGATTATGGTGTTTATATAGAAGCTGAGACTATATGTAGATCCAGTGCCAGGGACACAACACAAGTTGTTGCAAATGTTTCTTACTATGGAGTTATAAGGGATATTTTGCTATTGGACTTCAACACATTTCGAATTCCTGTTTTTCAATGTGATTGGGCCAACATAGTTAGCGGTATAAAGAAAGAGGATGGATTCACCTTAGTTAATCTTCATGAAGGACTAAGTAAATATGAAAGAGATCCATTCATTCTTGCATCACAAGCAAAGCAAGTATTTTACTCCAGAGAAAGTGAAAGATCAAATTGGCATGTAGTGTTAAAGGCACCACCAAGAGGCTTTCATGACTTGGCTACCTTTGATGAAAGTGTTTATACCTCATATGCCCCACAAGATGTTTCTGCACTTGAGATAGACCATAGGGATAGTGATGAGTTATACAAGAGGATGAATTGTGAAGGTCTTCTTGTGTCACTATAGTAGTTGGACTGAATTAGAGAGAATCTTTTTGAGTAATTTGTTTTTTTTTCTATTTTGGACAAATGTGGCTCAAAGCAACCTTTCTTTCTATTAGTTGTAGTGATTGCTACAAAGTTTGGGTTAAGGAAATTGCTTCCACGGATTCTACTTCAATGGTACATCATGTTATACTTGGGCCAGATTGCTACAAAGTTTGGGTTAAGGAAGTTTTAGTTCCAGATGTTACTTTGTTCCGAGCCTCAAGAGAATTTTTTACCCTTGATGACACTATAGGAAGTACAATTGCTTGGCCACACAAATATATTAGTTTTGAAGAGATTCAGGTAATTAAATTATTAATTTTTAAGTTTAACTTACGTCCATTCTATAATATGTATAAAGCAGGCTGTTGAATAATACATGCTTTCATATTGAGTATATGTACATCTGTGGTAATCAGTCAATCTTTCTTGCTTATTGTTTCAGGTGAGTACCAATAGGTTGCCAAGTTCTTGACCGGTAAAACTTTTTTCTGTGGTAATGTCGAAAATGCGACTGAAGTTGTTTTAGGTACGACAAAATTTTCATCCTCCTTATTTTGATATGCAATTTGCACAACTGTTATATATATATATATATATATATATATATATATATATATATATATATATATATATATATATATATATATATATATATATATATATATATATATATATATATATATATATAGGTTATTAACCTTTTCACTATATACTACTACTCTATTACATACACTGGGATTCCTATCAATGAATATGTCATACCCCTACACAATGACATATACATTCGCTCAAGTAGGACTGCTGCCCACACACCCTCACACATACAAACCTGTTGATTTCCTCAACTGTTTGCACACTTCACATGAGCTTCCCTCAACTCCATGAGTCATCCAAGTCATGTCCCTCATCTTACTCCAATATGCATCATCCACTTCCAGGTTGCAAGCAACAAACTTTATCGTCGCACAGGTTCAACTCTTTCCTGGGTCTCCTGCTCTGTTAATTTGGTTTTTAGTAGCAGTATTGCTACTTGATTGGAGGCAAGGTAAAGCCTAAGTTGGGTTATTCATAAATGCCCTTAGCTTGGGTAGAGTTTCTTAGGCTTCCCAACTGTTTCTAGTACCCATATGGTACTGTGTATCCAGCTGTTACGGCTATGCTCTGAGACTCCAGTATTGAACCTGGTACAACTAGTCTTGGGGTCCTTGATTCCAGCTAATCCTTTGATTCCTGATATCCATACATTGCCAGGTGCTTCTTAAGGTACACAAAATATAATACAATCTGAATTAAAAGAAGGCTCTTATGAAATTTTCCATACTTCTGAATTGCCTATGGACTCGGCACTGTCTCATATTAATGCAACAGAGAACAATCTGTCCCCTTTAACAAATGGTTAGCCAACTTCCCTCCTGTCAACCCAAAGACACATACAATGCACATTAAACTTTGGTGATGTATAATATGCATCAGTTAATATCTATTGTTCTATTGGTTGATAATTTATTTCTCCATTTTTTGTTCCATTTTGCATGCTCCTCATATTTGATTCCACAGCACTTGTTTGATGACCGAGTTGAGGTTTCATAAAGCCCCTTAGTTATTCATCATTATTTGGGTGGTTTACTTGGAAATAGACGTTGAAATACTTCTACATTCTTTCTATTTATTGTACTTTTGTTATTTGAAAGGCCTTTTCTTTCTTGTTGTTTCCAGTATTTCCCTTCCTTTTTGCACTCAGATCCTAACTGTCAGAGTTTCTCAAGATACATTTTCACCCTTGAATGTATACACATTGCAGGTGCAAGATCTATTTGGTATTACATCAGATACAAAACGTTTCTTGAAGTATTGCTGTCCTTGGCTCCTTCCACCTTTATTTTTGAGGAATGATATCTCAGGTCTTAATTTGCTGTCTAAGGTACACATCTGTAGTTTACCATAAAGATGTTACTCCTTTCTTGCTTCCAGAATGTTAGCGCTTGTTGCTGCATTGACCATGGTTATTGTAGCCTCATTTTTACGTAATTGGTCTCTAAGTATATGCTTGGATTTATTCTTGTTTCTGAAGTATAGATCACAGCTACCTGGATTTATTCTTGTCTTCTGCTATTGATGATATAATCCTGTATTTCTTAACATGATGTGATATAACCCTATTTTGTATAAATTGTCATTGGTTCTCAATGACAATTCTCTTATATTTTACAGAATGCAGGCATCTTGAAATGAAAACTATAATATTGATCCCATCTTAACAACCTAATGATATATGCTCTTTCATATGCACTATTTGATATGAAAGCCTAAATATTAATTCTTATCTTTGTGTGTACAGATTGGTCGATGCGTTCGGATTAGGTTCAAGTTTGATGCTGGAAAGAGTGGGATGCTAACTCTACAAGGAATCATATCTATTATGTTATAGACTTTGCTATGTAATAGACTTGTTTGTGAAGGGAGAACATTACTTTTATTGAGACTTTGTATGAATTTGAGATATTTTAATATATATATTATTGTTGGCACATTAAAGTTTTATTATTTGTGAAATTGCTTTTGGTTAATTATATGAAATAAATATACAAATAAAATCAATTTATATACGTGTTGTTGAAGTGAGTTAGATGACACATATAAGGTGTCGTGACATCAATGATATTTATGATTTGCATGTTTAGACTACACATAAAATGTGTTGTGAAAAATATCTATAACATTAAGATGACACAAGTAGACTGTCGTGAAATATGCATTAAACGACATTCAAAAAGTGTTGTTAAGAAACTGTTACATGACATTTTTTTTGTGTTGTTAAAAGTAAAAAAAAAATTACGACAACACTTATAAGTTGTCATTGAATCACATTAAGACGGCACTAGTATGATGCCCTGAAATAAGCATTACACGACATCTAGAACGTGTCATCATAAATTTGATACATGACACTTTTGATGTGTCGTGGAAAGTAGAAGAACTTTCTATGACACCCCCTCTAGACCGCACTTAAAAAGTGCCATGAAAAGTAATTCACGACACTTTTAGAGTGTCGTTAAAACACTTTTTTGTTGTAGTGAAACCTTCATGCTTGCCATGTCCACATTACCTCTGAGCAAGTATGTCGGTCTCCTTTCGACCTATTATCTGTACCCACAACCGGAGTACGACAAGGATAATATGTCCATAAATGTCCGCTATTGACCACAAATATCTTCCGTGAAACCTCCCCTGCCATGTCCTCATTACCTCTGAGCAGGAAGATTCCACGATGAAACCCTCATGCTTGCCATGTCCTCATGACCTCTGAGCAAATGTGTTGGTTTTCCTTTCACCCTATTATCCGTATCCCGAACCAGGGTACGCCAAGGATAATAGGTCCACAAACATTCCTTTGCTAAGCTTCTTAGCATGAATCCACTACCCCACCATGCCCCGGGAGCCCAGCTGCTCTACGGCATTCTTTCTTAGCACCGAGAACATCCATGACCACTTTGCCACGGCTGTTCTGGATATCCTGTCAAAACTTGTTATCCGTACCTAAAACCCAGGTACGCCTAGGATGACAGGTCCACAAATAAATCCACCAGCAAGTCCCACCCCACAAACGTCACAAGTACAAGAAAGAGGAGATGAGTTGAAACATGCACATTTATTCAAAAGTCGAAGTGCTACATCGTTTGGGATCACATCCCTTACAAAAAAAAAGAAGGTAAAGAAACCCCCAAGAGACTAAAAGACTCCTATTTATAGGCAAAAGAGACCCATAAAATGAACAGACGTCTCGGATGACACCTCGGATTACGCGCCGCCTCCAAAGGATAAAGGCAAAACGCTTCGGCCAAGGCAAAACCGACCCTTGGGATCCTCCCCCAAAAGACGGCGTTAATTCAAAAAACGAATCAAGGGCATTTAATGAAGATTTGTACATGTGGTCAGGACACGTGGCAAAGAGCTCATGCGGCCAGATGAATATATGCGGCTAGGACACTTATGCGGCTAAGAAGCTCAAGCAGACAGAACGTTTTATGCGGCATGAACGGGGCCATACTTCTTATTCAAAGTGTTTCAATTTTGCAAATTGAAAACTTTGAAGGGGGTCCTGTAGAAGCATGGAAAATATCAGAATGATGGTCCATGCGGCTCCAAGTAAGAAGTCCATACGGCTCATACAGGATTTGCCTTATGTCGTTCAAAGAAGACTCTCAGTCTCATGCGGCTCGGGAGTGTATGCGGTTCAGCAGGAATATACGGCTCGATCACGTGCCCTCTTGTGATCCTTCCCCACAGCTGGCTATTTGAAGAAGTGGCCTCATTTAATGCTCTGACACTACTCGACGACCGTGACGGCTCTGACATAAAGTGTCATAATGGCTCTGCCATAATGACAGACTCTTCGGGAAAAGAAGAAAATCTCTGACCCGATCCGTCAGAAGTCTAAGGTTGCCACGTGGCAATTAGCCATATGCGGCTCGCTGAGAACTCAATCCCTGCGGCCCAAGACAATGCTGTACATGCGGCTCCCTGAGAATTCGTCCCCTGCGGCCCAACACAACGCTGTACATGCGGCTCACCGAGAGCCCAATCCTTGCGGCCCAACACAACGCTGTACATGCGGCTCCCTGAGAACTCATTCTCTGCGGCTCAAGGCAACGCTAGTTTATGCGACTCGTAGAGACTATGTACATGCGGCTCACGAGGAGTATCTCCCTGCGGTTTAAGTATCGCCCATCCTATGCGGCTCTAGCAAGACCCACAATTAAAATACGTGGCATCAAATCAATTGAGGATCTAACAGAATCCCAACAAGTATATTTGACATCATCGTCATAATTACTGAGATCAGGGCATATCATTTATCATAAAGCCAATAGGACACGTGGCGAGCAATCAGGCATTGGTATAATCCATCATGAAGATTTAAAGCAATCAGCATTAATTGCTCACAAGATTCGGTGCTATCCGCATTAATGGCCTAGATTCATTGTAATCAGGATCAAGGGTTCAGATAGATTGAAGGAGCGCCGACATTCCAAGCAAATGATCATCAGCAAACCCTAATGATCATACCCCCACTCTTATAAATAGCCAGCATCATTTCTCTGAAAAAGGACGAGGCAGTAACAAAAGAATAAAAAAAATACAGAGCCAGAGAGAAAATACACAGAAAGAGAGAGAAAGAAGCCAGGAGAGCAACAGAGGAGCAAAGAGAGCACTTCTTCGTCAACGCCAACCATCTTCACGCAAGGAGCCAAGTTTGCATACCGATCGTCCAAGGAGTAAGGCAGGGCTGCCGTCGCCTTCCCGAGCCTCTATCGTTATCCCCCAGAATCTAAAATAAATAATTGTACTTAGATTGCTGTACCTAAATTTTCATCCCTAGGCTTTCTTTGTACAAGCGAGTTTGTATTGTGAGTCTAAGTTCAGTCCTCCGATAATTGTTCTGTACTTTTACAATCAATGGCAAACAGTCATCTTCGAACCTGGATGGGCTGCTAGAAAGTCTGCCAGAGCCTGGCCTTTAACAGCCTTTTGTGGGACAAAGATCATGTGGTATGGTGATAGTAATATCGCCCAGGTAGTAAGGCGAGAGCTGAGTGCCCCAGGTTTGGTCATGAGGACCCTGAGGGGGTTGATCTGCGATATCACGTGGATGGTTTGTCCCGTGACGTAGTGTCACGTCTTCTGGATTGCGAACACGAGAGCAAGGCATTCCTTCTCTACGGCCGTATATCGATATTCTGGCCCAATCATCTTCCGACTAAGGTAGTATATAGCTTGTTCATGGCCCGCATCATTGTTCTATGCCAACAGAGCACCAAGAGAATGTTCCATCGCTCACACATAGAGCAGGAATGGCTTCCCGGCAATATGAGCTACCAGGACTGGAGGATTCGATAAATATTCTTTGATGCTGTCGAAAGCGTGCTGGCATTCCTCATCCCATACGAAAGAGACTCCCTTCTTCATGAGATGGGTGAATGGTTGACATCGTCTGGAGAGATTATAGATGAATCTCCTGATGTAAGCTAGCCTGCCTTGGAGGCCTCAGAGTTCGCAAAGATTTCTCGAGGGACCCATCTCCATGATTGCCTTTATTTTCTCGGGGTCGATGTGAATGCCCTGAGAAGTGATGACGAAACCCAGGAATTTCTCGCTGGAGACTCCCAAGAATGATTTTGTAGGGTTCATCTTTAAGTTGTGTGCTCGTATTAGGTCGAACACTGTCCTGAGATCTTACAGATGATCTTCCTTCGAACGGCTTTTGACGGCAATGTCGTCGACGTAGCACTCCACTGTCTTACGCAAGTGATCTCTAAAGATGATGCTCATAGCTCTCTGGTAAGTGGCTCCAGTATTCCTTAAACCGAAAGGCATAACGGTGTAGCAATATGTACCAATTGGTGTTCGAAATGATGTGTGCTTCTCGTCGTCAGGGAATATCTTGATCTGGTTGTATCCTGAGAAGCCATCCATGAAGGACATACGTTTGAAGCCGCAGGTGTTGTCGATCATAATATCTGTGATAGGGAGAGGGAATTCATCTTTAGGGCATGCCTCATTCAGATTCCGGAAGTCGATGCATATTCGAATCTTTTCGTTTTTCTTGAGAACTGGTACGATATTGGCTGCCCAGTCTGGATGCTGCTCTTCGCGAATGAAGCCGCTGGCTATCAATTTGTTGACCTCGGCTTCGATAGCATTCATGACATCGGGATAAAATTGTCTTTGCTGCTGTTTGACAGGTTTTGCATCCGGACGAGTATTGATTTTGTGGAGTGCGATCTCGGGATCCAATCCTGGCATATCTTCATAGCTCCAGGCGAACACATCGATATACTCTTTGACGAGTTGGAGCAGCGACTCTCGCTCTTCATCTGTCAGACTCTGGCTGATGAAGATCGGTTTCGGGGAGGCTTCATCACCAAGATTAACTTGTATGACTTCGTCCTCAGTGGGAGGTTCTCTTTGCTCGAAGCGCTTTTCCTATTGTTCATCTAGCTGTTAGGCCCACGGCTCTAGCTCAAGAATTTCTGAAATGTTTTTATCTTCTTCATAAGCGTCTACGAATGCCATGTTGACTGACAGGACTTGTCTGAATACGTCTCCGATGCTGGTATCCGAGTCAGAAGTTGGTGACCCGGTCGAATGTGAATGCCAGTCGCATTCTTCATCTGAACTTTCAGGAGTCGTCGTGGGTGTCACATACCCTAATCCACATCGAGTCTTTCTATAGTAGTCCCGTGGTTTGCCAGCCGGGACCGGGGGCTTCAAAGGTAATCGTCGTCCCGTACCGTAGTTCAAACCCCGTGTCGTTTCCAGATCATACCCCGGCTTCTGCATGAGATATTTAGATTGGGGGCTATGAAGATACAGAGGTAGTCTCCCGGCATCCGATCCAAGGTCGACTTCTTTTATGGTGAAGGGATACGGGTCGTCCTTCCGGCCGAAGATGATTGGATGGTCCCCTCCCTCGATTATTCGGTAAACGTCTTCCGCTGGAGCAAGCTGGATTATGGTGTAGACATTTGTCACCTGTGTGTGTAGGTGAGTGCCTATACCGTGTTCCATAGCGTACATAGTACAAATCTTATTAAGCTCGAGGTAGTTCAAAGATAGTCCTTTATTGATGAAGTAAGGTATCTTTTCTAGGGGAATTACATCATCTGCGGAGGGAACATCAGTGTGGGCAGCCACATACTTGGCTAGCTCCGGTTCCTCTTCGGCTACCCCCTGTGTGAATGAAGACTGAAAGGACGACCTGGGGAGCTTGATCGTCATCGGTTCCGTTGATGGAGTTGAGCGTGGAGTTGTTGGTAGACTAGCGACCCCCAGTTTGGTACTTGATGTGGGGCGAGGAGTGGCCGGTTCGCTAGAAGTGTCAGACCTTGTATCGGGGTGACGACCCTTCTTGGGAAGGCGTATCGTCAGTGGTTTGTCGGAGGGATTGAGCTTCTCTGTTTAGGGCTGGCCGACTCTCGACAGTCTGATTGTTAGTGGCCTCATTATGGATCTTGGCACTTGGCCAGACCTTGGCAGCTGGATTATCATCTGCTCTTCTTGTGCCGAGAGGCTAATTGCGTCCTTACGCAGAGTGGCGGTAAGGGATGCAGACCTGTCCGGTTTACGAGCTTGGAGGTGGATCGTCAGAGGCTCTTCTAATCCTGTGGCTGTCTCGGTACTAGCTTTTACATCTCCTTCACCAAGATGCTTCTTCGATTTTTCGTACAGACAGGAGTCTGAGTAGTAAGATTCGACCCCTTTGAAGGGATCGATATCAGCAAATTCCGTCCTCACGAAGTCGTGTTTGTCGACATATTTGAAGCACTGGTGCAGCGTGAAAGGCACGATCATATAATCGTGTATCCATGGGCACCCCAAAAGGATGTTGTAAGAAGTGTCTACATCGATTACGTAGCAGGTGACTTCGGATTGGAGGTCGCCAATTTGACACTTCAGACGAATCTTCCCAATAGGGTAGCTCCTACCCGAATTAAAACCGCTGATGGCAGTACTTGTAGGCGTCAGACGATGCATTGGGATACAGAGATGATGTAGCAGACCCTTTGGGATAATGCTTATGGAAGAGCCAGGATCAATGTGCATCCGATCCATCTTTACGTTACCGATGTATCCAGTGTAGTATAGTAGGCGATCGTACAGATTAGTTTTGATGAGCATGTCCTGCGGGGTGAAGACGATGTTGGGCATTGCTTCTGTGCAGGCACTGTCTAGGAGATCTGCAGGCGTATTTTCTCCCGTGAGGTTAACTTGAGCCAGGTATGCGTCGACATTTTGGAGTACATCACTCAAAGCCGTTCGAACATCCTTGGAGAGTCTCAGGAGCTCGTATAATGACAACTTGGCCGGTGTGTTGACCAATTGTGCCAAGATGTCGAAGTTGTAGGGCCTCTCCAACCCCTGGGCTGCCTCTTTTCGGAGGGATTTGTCGAAGCGAGTCTCCCTCGGCCTAGGCTTGTTGGTCGTCGAAGGCTGAGCCGGTCCCAGAGCGTCGGTTGTAGCGGGCTGGTGATCTTCAGCCGGGTTGTCGGCTACAGGTTGGGATTGTGCCCCAGATCGCGTGACGACGGTTGTTGCTTCTTCGATGTCTGCCGAGATTGTGTGGCAGGATCTGATTTTTTCCTTCTTTTTCTTGCAGATAGAAGAAGATATGGGTCGAGTCACTTCTGATACCAAGTCTGGATGGATCCACATGACCTCCCCTCGTGATGTGGTGAGGGGTACCAAACCAGCAGCCTGATCTCGGGGAGGTGGAAGATTAGTAATCTCCATTGTCGCCAGAGGGATGGGGACCACCCCGTCTTGAGTTTCCGTCGGAGGGAAGCTGCCGAATTGTACCGACACCATATTGGATGCCATCGTTACCTCTTCGAAATCGATGGCCAGAGCGTTCGAATCGATGAGGTTTTGGATGTACCGTTTCAGTTGGTAGCAGTCGTGTGTAGCATGATGGACGTAGCGATAATAATAGCAGTACTTTGGGTTCTCCATCTCTGCTGGTCGCGGTTCCCGTCTTGCTGGAGAAAGCTGAATTATGTCCCCTTGTATGAGCATGTCCAAGATGGACTTGACGTGACCGTCTTCGAAGGAGTAAGTGATTTACGGCCATTGCTTGTCTGCCGACTTTGGCTCAGGTTTCTGGGCTGTGTCGGTCACCATAGGCTGCTTTCCCCTGCTGTTCCGATTGTTGGAGGGGCTACCCCCATTATCGTTGTTGGGACGCTTGCCCTTGTTCTCTCCGTCCGAGATGTGCAATCCCAGTTGGCGAGCTTTCTTCAATCGTTCTTCGGCGCTTGTGGCGCTGATGATGAATGTCTTCCAATCCTTGAATTGACTTTCGCCTATCCAGAGACTGATTGTTGGGAGCAATCTCTTTTGGCAAATTTCAATTAAGGAGGAATCTAGATTTCCAAGGACAGCTTCAAGGCGGTTTGGCGGAACCGCTCGATGTAGTTCCTTGTCAGCTCTTTCTCCCCTTGGATGACGTCCATGAGGGTGGACATGGTAATGTCCTGTCCTACTTCGTAGAATCTCTCCAAGAACATGCGCTTGAAGCCGGCAAAGGAGTAGATGCAGTTGTCCGGTAGATTGCGATACCAGTCGAAGACGACTCCTTCCAATGCCCCGATGAACAATCGTGTGAGAATGGCATCGTCATGGGGCAGATGGTCGGTGGTGACCTCGAAGTAAGTGATGTACCGACTTGCCGAGGTCTTGCCATCATAAGGATTGATATTGAACGGCTTATATCTTGGTGGGAATGGAACATCCCTCCATGCAGCAGGGTACGGTTGTCGTATTCTGAGGTCTTGAGAGTTTTCTCGAGCGTGGAACATGGCTCGGAGCTCCTGGACCTTTCTTCTCGCTTTGCGTGCTTCGTCCACGACGGTGGGGGCCGTCGTTTCCGGAGGAGTGTTGCCCGAGTTTGCTGCCGCCGAATTCGAGTTCGTATTGACTGCGGGACCCGTGCTTGTTTGGCCAGGCGTCCCTCCTCGCAGAGTTGGAAGGGCCGCTTTAATCTCGTCTACAGACTTGACCAAAGCGAGCAATATGGCTTTGAGACTGTCGATGCGCTGGCGATCACTGGAACCACCTTGGTTGCTGTCTATCATGAATACCGTTTTCACATGAGGAGAGATAGACGGAGCAGTGGAGGAAGTGCCCTCTGAATCGTATCCCTGTAGCGAAAAGTCATCGGGGTATGTGGGTATATTCCCTTCTGACTCAGATTCGGAAGGAACAGTACCCCCAGTCTCCGAGTTCGCCTCGTCTTGGAAGTTATGGATGTCGTCGGGGACGTCGAGGTTTACTGTATCTGATGGGAGAGTTGTCTCCCCTGGCTCGTCTTCTTAGAACATCGGGTTGCTGTGGAGGCTCGGAGGGGTGCTACCCCTAGCCCCAGCAAACCCTTTCGTTATGGACGACGAATCCCCCACTGTAGCAGATTTTGTCTTAGAGCGAGTACCTTGGAAAATTCCAGTGGTGGGCACCCGCTTAGACGACAGTCTTTTAGTCGCAGTGGTTGAGATCTTTGGGCTGGGAACATTCGTCTTCTTTCCCCTTCCATCAGCGGGGACTTTTCGAACAGAGTTGCAGGAGACGACGGGTAGTGCCTCATCTTCTGAAGATGGCTGTCGTAGTCTTTGAAAGATAGACTGCCGGTCTTCTTGCATCGTCGTGCTATTGCAGCAGCAGTTGACGATGACTTGGGTGCAGTGACGTCCGTGGGAGGACTCTTTGCACCCTGATGCATCTTCTCCTTCCTTGCGTTTGTGGAGGATGGCCTCACGCAAGTCACTTTCTTTGCTGGCTCAGGAATTCTGGGTACACGAGTGTGTAGGCCTACCGCCTACTCCCTGATTCGAAGGTAGCTCGTATACTTGCCTTCGTTCGTTATTGGAAGATGCTTGATGACTATCCCGCTCATTGGCCGTAGGGGGCATGGTACGAGTAGTTTTATACAACTTTCCATTAGAGGCCCGCGTGATAATCAGCGGGACGCTCCGATAGTCAGAGGTTGGGGCAGCTGACTGGGCTTGGTGAGCCTGCGCTGCCCTAGACTTCTTCCTTTTAGCACTTAAGGGTGCGTAATAGAAAGAGTCCAAGTTGGATACCACAGAGTCTGGCTTATCATCCAGAAAACCATCAGGGTCAGGACCGCATGAGAGACGGTCGAAGACCGATCGAGAGAAGCGTGGAACAGACGCTATGCAGCTAGGATCGAAAACCGTGCACGCTGTCTGCATGCGGCTGTCTTTAGCTGTCGAATGCGCTGTTCTTGTGCGACTAGGAGTCACGACCGTGCAGGCTGGCCGCATGTGGTTGACAATTGTGGCCGCATAGGTTTTCTGCAAGCGATTGACTTCGGTAGCCGCATAAGTTTCATCCATGTGATTGGCAACTGTAGCCGCATAAGCTATGCGGCTGACAGATGTGGTCGTGTGAGCTTTCTTCATGCGGCTGGCAGATGTAGCTACGTGAGCTTTTTTCATGCGGCTAGCACCCTTATGCGGCTCGGATCGCATAAAGTTCCTCTTTGTTCCTGCAAGTCCAGCATCATAGTATTTTCTTCTGCCGGACTTGGGGACAACAGAGTTGTCTTCGGTCTGAAGTGGGGCCGCAGGAGAGTCTTTCTCGCCGTCTTGAGCAACAGAGGGCATCGCTGCAAGAGCTTCAGTATGAACGAAGGATCGGGGTCTCCACTCCTTGCGGGCCTTCTTTGTGCGGGCTCGCTTCTAGACCGGGCCAACGCTCTTGTCGAACAGCATTTCTTCGAACGCCTGTTGGTCGAACCGGGCGACCATCTTCTGCTGCGTGGAGCCAAGCTTGGCTGCATCCGACTGCGTCACCAACTCCTCAGCCGTGGAGAAGTTTGTCCCCAGCAGAGTCGCAATCGTGTTTGCCATGAAATATAAAAGAGCAGAACAGTTTTATGAGAGAACTGGACTTTTACTTCACGTTACAAACTCGCTTGTACAAAGAAAGCCTAGGGACGAAAACCTAGGTACAACAATCTAAGTAAAATTATTTATTTTCGATTCTGGGGGTGACGATAGAGGCTCGGGAAAGCGACGACAGCTCTGCCTTACTCCTTGGACGATCGGATGTAGCCTTGGCTCCTGTGACGAGATACTTGGCATTGACGAAGAAATGCTCTTCTTGCTCTCCTCGTATTGCTCTTCTGGCTTCTCTCTCTGGATTGATCTTAGTGTATTTTTTTCTCTGATTATTGGGGGAGCGTCTCTCTGTATATACGTATATATATCTTGCAAGGGAATGGCACCCTGCTATTTATAATAGTCGGAAGCATCATTAGGGTTTGCAATGACTGCCCATTCTCAAAGTGGCGGCGGCCTGGTAAATGATCAATCTGGACCATCCATCTTGAGTATGAAGGATCTGGACCATTAATGAGGATTATGCCAAATCATGTCAGTAATTAATGTTGATTGCAATAAATCCCCATTATGATGATTTGCTGATATCCGTATATCTAAATGAATCAATTTAATTCATTCTCTTGCCACGTGTCCCAAATCATTGAGATCTGACCCAAAAATTTGATTATCTTTAGGACACATATCCTATCATCATTATTGAGCCGCATGAGGAACGTTCATATTTGGGCCGCATGAAGGTCGTCATGACCGAACTGCATGAAAGATTTCATGACCGAGCCGCATGAATAGTCTCTATACTCGAACCGCATGAAGGTTGTCATGACCGAGCCGCATGAATCTGTTCATGACCGAGCCGCATGGGTTTTTTCATGGCCGAGCTGTATGAAAGTCTTCATGGTCGAGCCGCATGGATTTCTTCATGGCCGAGCCGCATGGGGGGACCTTCATGATTGAGCCGCATCTGTTTCTCTGCACTGGTCGCATGAACTCGTCTAGTCTGGCCGCATAAACTTACCTCAAAGCTGTGAATATTTTCTCCAGTTCCCTAGGAAGATAGTGCTTTTGTGTCAGTCATTATGACTACTTTACGTTAGGGCTGTCAGCTGTCAGAGCATTAATTGACGCTGGGTACAACTGTTCTGGAAAGACACGTGGCTTGCCTCCGCGGGCCGCATGGAGTCCGCTCGTACTGCCTATGTATTTGAGCCGCATGGGACTCCTGAGCCGCATGCGGCCCCTTTGGCCGCATGGATCATTTTTCTCTTCTTTTTCTTGCTTCTACAGCCGTTGGATTTGAATTTGAATAAGGCCAACAAGTGTCACGACCCGCACCCTAGGTAGGGGCACAAGTGCGTAACAGCGCCTAGCCTACTCCATAAAAACGACATAGAACGCTGTAGGTCTGCTAGCTAACAAATAGTTTATATAACATATAATCATCTCCGTAGGGAGGATATATGAAATACAAATAAACTCAATCATAATCTAGTAGGAAGAATCATGGCACAAAAACTAGATAGATATAAACCACAAAGTGCAATATCCAGCTCAACAACGAGAAAGAGAGTCACAAAGTAATATGGTTATACAATCCCAAAATATAATATCATAAGTGGCAAGCTGGAAACAAAGTCCATTCCAAAACAACTCTAACTAAGCAATAGGTAAAGTTTCATCAGGCGGAGCTAAGCCCTGCTGAACCAAGGTCTCCAAGTCTATGCCTACTACATCCTCTGGACCATAGTAGGTACAACAATCCTCCTCATCAGCATCTGAAATATTTTATCAACATATCCAGTCAGGATGGAACGAGCACAGTCAACTAACAACAGTTTACAAGATATGACAAAAGCTATAAGACTGTAAATAGAGAGTATATACAAGAAATCATGAAATGTACATGTGAGTATCATGGCAAGGTAAGCTGTAAATCTAGAGCTAGAATAAGACAAGTAAAATTGATCATGGCATGTACAAGAATCAAGAATCATCTATCTAGATGTGTGAGTACTAGCTACAATATGTGGCCGGCTTGGGAACTTGCACAATAGTAACAGGTCGAGCAAACCATATGTGGAATGTATGATCAACACTCACAATCAATCGATACACAATGGGTGCACAATAGGAATAAACAGCATATCTACACTAACACTCCCCCGCCCCCGACTGGTAGAGTGGATCCAAGCAAGACACGTTACGACACGAGATTCTGCGAGAAGGGAGCAAGTCTCCTCGAGAATCGGTGTCCATATACTGCATAAGAACTAAAAGGAGCTTGCACAAGATATACAAAAATAACAAAGAATAATATCTCTTGTCGGGATCCATGAATACCAATACGTGTGACCAATGTGTCAAGAACAAGTATATCTACACTAAGTACATGAATTATAACAGTTATCGTAAATAAGAAAAGTTATCAGAGAATGTACTCGCCTGTGATGTGATGTATAAGTCAACTGAGTCCAAGAATAGTGCCTCGAGGACCTATAGATGGAATATTGTATCAATATAATGGTTTGGAAGTAAAATCAAGTCATACTAAGTCAAACTAGGTCAAACAAAGTCAAACTAGATTATACAGAGTCAATCTAAGTCATACTAGGCCTAACAAAGTCAAACTAGGTCAAGACAAGTCAAACTAGGTCAATCTAAGTCAAAGGTTGACTTACAGTTGACTTTTGGTCAACTGGTCAACTCTGGTCAACCCTAGGTCAAACTTGACTAACGTTGACTAACAGTTGACTTTGGGTCAACTGGTCAACTTTGGTCAAGTTCTAGTCAATTTTAGGCTACGGTTGACTTCCGATTAACTTTTGGTCAAAATAGTCAACTATGGTCAACCGAGGTAAAAACTAGTCCAAGTCCACTATCTCTAACCATTACCAACCATAAAAACCTAAATACAACTATATCTTAAAGTATAAAACTCACATGTTATGAAATGGACATTACCTTAAAATACACCGCTTACCCTTCCAAGGTAATCCCATTACCTTAGCTTCTAACTCCCACTCTAGACTTTCCTACATTCATTCTAAGTATTCTCCCACTCTCCAATATGGTATTCCAATCTTCTTCTAGTATCTCGATACCGTATCATGGTATCTTGATACTAGAAAGTCCAAAAAGGTAAATTCATATTATCTTAAGGTAATTGAGAACCATGAGATACCAACTTGGTGTCTCAAGAATACCACACAACTCTAAACTCTAACTAGAATACTAAACTCACACTATCTAACCAATACTAACTCGCTATCTAACTATCTAATCTATCTAGTATTCATTCTAACTAACAATCTCAATATCTTACATTATCTAACTATCTCCTATTCTAACATGCTAACTTAACAACTTCTAACATATCACTAACTCTAATACTAATACCCAACTCACACACACATATAGGGCTATTTAGGGGGTTATATAGAGGGCTATATAGAGGTTATATATAGGTATATATAGGGGGTATATATGGGGCTACATAGGGGGTCAATTGGGGGGGGGGGGGGGGGGGGTTGTAGCTGCTATTAGCTGCTGCTGCTGCTGCCATTTAGCTACTGCTGCTGTTTTGTGGGGGTGGGGGAGGGGGGGGGGGGGGGGGCAGCAGCCCCTAACCCCCCCACCCCCCACAGCTGTTGTTGCTCACTCTTCTCTTCCTCTCTATCTCACTCTCTATACTCTCCTCTATCTCACTCTCTATACACTCCTCTCAACTTAACTCTTTATATATATATATATATATATATATATATATATATATATATATGTATACCAAATCAGTCCAAAATTGTAAAAGACCCAAAATGACAAGTTCAAACTCATGAATGGTCTCCCAAGAGCCTCTACAACATCCTAAAATGGGTTCATGCAAGGGAGTGGTCCTATGGGTTCCAAAAATGCTAAAATACAAGAAAAATGAGAAGGTTTGAGAAGAAATTACCTCTCAGTATATATATATATATATATATATATATATATATATATATATATATATATATATATATATATTCATGTGTGTGTGTGCTTTTTTCATATATATAAATATATATAAAAAAAAAAATATATATATATATATATATATAAATATATATAAAAAAATATATATATATTCATGTGTGTGCTTTTTTCATATATATATATATATATATATATATATATATATATATATATATATATATAAATATATATAAAAAAAAATATATATATATATATATATATATATATATATATATATATATATATATATAAGTAGGTAGACACACACACACACACAGACACACACACACATGAATATATATATATATATATATATATATATATATATATATATATATATATATATATATATATCCATGAGTGTGTGTGTGTGTCAAAAAAAAAAAAAAAAAAATATATATATATATATATATATATATATATATATATATATATATATATATATATATATATATATATATATATATATATATATATACTCCAAATCAGTCCAAAATTGAAAAAACCCAAGATGACAAGTTCAAACTCATGCATCGGTCACCTAAGAGCCTCTACAACATCTTAAAATGGGTTCATGCAAGGGGGTGGTCTTATGGGTTCCAAAAATGCTAAAATACAAGAAAAATGAGAAGGTTAGAGAAGAAATTACCTCTCAGGAGTTAGATCCCAAGGTTAAACCCGAGAGAACCCGAATCAGACACGAGAATCCCAAGAAATTGGATTATCTTCCTTCTTCCTTGCTCCTTACTCCAAGCTAGCACCCTCTCCTTAAAGGATTGAGTGGAATGGAAGGAAAATAGAAGGATTTAGGAGATGAAATCAAGAGTTTAGGTTTAGGTTTGGGGAAGAACATAAAAGTGGAAAGAAATGAGGGTGGAGAGGAAAATGAAATGGAGGGAGAGAGGCTCCCCCATGGCCGGCCAAGTAAGAGGGTTTGGGGGCATTTGGCAAATGTCCAAAATGTCCTCCAAGCCTCCTTTTGGTCAAATTTGACTTATGAAAAATTTTGGGATTAAAAGGGCCAAGTTAAAATCTACAAATGGTCCAATTAAGACATGTGGGATTAATCTAAAAGCACTAGGCTAATTAGTAGAATTTATGGACCATGTCTAACTTAAGTTTGGGTCCCATCTAGAGTCTAAGCTACCCGGGTCCCCGATACAAGTCGGAATGAGATGAAATTCGAACCCGACTTAAATAATCCCCAAATAACATTATAAATGAATAAATAATTCCAAAATTCCCAAAAATGCAAAATGACCATTTTACCCCTATTTATGAAAAGTTAGAGTGACAAATCTACCCACCTAAAAAAAAAAATTTCGTCATCAAAATTGAAGGCAAAAGTATCACAGCAACATAAATAGAACAAAGAAAGAAAAAGAAAAAAATTCTACCTCAAGGATCGAAGAGATATAGAAATCGCTCCCGCATGTCGTCATCTCTCTCCTAGGTAAACTCACCTGGAGAGTGGTGCCTCCATACAACGCGAACCAAGGAAATGACCTAGTTCCGGAGCACCTTCTCTCTTCGGTCCAAGATCTCAACTGGCTTCTCTGGATAACTAAGAGTCGGTCCCACTTCGATCTCGGAGTGGTCCAAAACATGACTGGATCTGCCACGTACCGTCTCAGCTGCGACACGTGGAACACGTTGTGCACTCCCTCTAGTACGGGCGATAACTCCAGTTGGTAAGCCACTGCACCGACCCTGTCCAAGATACGGAAAGGTCCGATGTATCATGGACTAAGTTTCCCGCCTCCACCAAAATGAATCGTACCATGCATCGAAGAAATTCGCAGAAATACAAGATCACCAACCTAGAACAAAAACACAAGACTTAAGGCTTGATCTAAAATAATCACTATCAGAATCAAACACTAGAAAAATCTAAACTATACCTCAAACTCCAACGGCCTTCGGTGGCCATCGGCCCAATGCCGCTGCCTGTCCTGCGCCACCCGAAGTCTATCTCTGATAACCCTGACCTTCTCTGCAGCATCTACTACCATCTCAGGGCCAACCAAAACCCTCTCGTCGACATCATCCCAAGACAAGGGAGTACGACACCTCCGTCCGTATAGAGCCTCGAAAGGTGACATCTCTATACTGGCTTGGTAGCTTTTGTTGTAAGCAAACTCTACCAAATGAATGTGGTCCTCCTAAGATCCCCCGAAGTCCAAGATACAGGTACGAAGCATATCCTCGAGGGTCTGAATCGTCCTCTTCGACTGCCTGTCTGTCTGGGGATAGTATACGGTATTGAACTTGAGCAATGTGCCCAAGCTAAGCTGCAAACTCCTCCAAAAGTGGGAAGTGAATCGGCTATCCCGATCTGAGACTATGCTCAGTGGAACTCCATACAATCGGATTATCTGTCGCACGTATATCTCGGCCAGCCTCTCCGTAGACAAACCCACCTTGAAAGGCAAAAAGTGGGCCAATTTGGTCAAAGGATCAACAATGACCCAAATCACATCCTTTCCTCCTGGAGAACGTGGAAGTCCAGACACAAAGTCGATAGTGATATGCTCCCACTTCCACTCAGGAATTGGTAGTGGTTGGAGCAAACCACCTGGTCTCTACCTCTCGACTTTCACCTGCTGGCACACCAAGCATCTAGAAACGAACTGAGCCACCTCGTGTTTCATGCCATACCACCAAATATGCTGTCTCAAGTCTCTGTACATCTTGTTGGCACCAGGATGCATAGAGTACTGAGAACGATGCGCCTCCTGAAGAACCTCCTTCCGAAGTCCTCCGTTCGGCACGCACAATCTGGTACTATGCCTCAACGATCCATCTCCCGCAATAGAGAACTCATCCAATAATCCTGCCCGGACCTGCTTCCTGATGACCCTCAGAGCCTCATCCTCAAACTGAGCTGCTCTGACTCTGTCCATCAGCTCTGACTGCACCTGAAGACCCTACATCTGCTCCTTGAACCCAGTAACTATCACCTCAATGCCCAAGCTCTCCAAATCTGCCAGAAGGTGACGATTCATCGTCAAACACATGGCTACTGGATACCTGCTCAAAGTATCTCCAACCACGTTGGCCTTTCCCGGATGGTACTATAAGGATATATCAAAATCCTTTATCAGCTCTGACCATCGCCTCTGCCTCATGTTAATCTCCTTCTATGTAAACACGTACTTCAAGCTATTGTGGTCAGTAAAAATCTCCACATGCTCTCTGTACAAATAGTGTTTCTACAGCTTCAAAGCAAAAATGACTGCTGCCAATTCCAAATCATGAGTCGGGTAGTTCTTCTCATGTGTCCGTAACTTCCTAGATGCATAAGCAATTACCTTTCCATGCTACTGAAGAACGCAACCCAAATCCTTTCCCGAAGCATCACTGTAGATCGTGAATTCCTCCGAACCCAGATGACAACGTCAAAATAGGAGCCGACGTCAACCTCTTCTTCAGCTCCTCGAAAGGAGCCTGATACTCATCAGTCAAGACGAACTCTACGTCCTTCCTTGTGAGTCTAGTCATTGGCTTTGCTATTCGAGAAAAGTCCTACAAGAACTTCCGATAGTATCCTGCCAAACCCAAAAAGCTCTGAATCTCAACAACTGAACTGGGTGTTGACCAAGACTCCACCGCTGCAATCTTCTTTTGATCTACTAAAATCCCATCACCGGATACAACATGGCCCAGGAACTCCACTCGGTCCAAAAAGAACTTGTACTTCGACAGCTTTCCATACAGCTGTTCCCTCCTCAGAGTCTCTAGCACAATCCGTAGATACTCCTCGTGCTCCTCAAGCATCTTCGAATAGATAAGAATATCATCAATGGAGACCAATACGAACTTGTCAAGGTACGGATGGAATACCTTATTCATCAAGTTCATGAATACCGTCGGGGTATTAGTCAACCCAAACGATATGGCGATAAACTCATACTGGCTATAACGGGTACAAAAAGTAGTCTTCGAAATATCATCCCGCTTCACCTTCAGCTGATGGTACCCATATCGTAAATCTATCATCGAGAACACCCTCGCACCTTTCAACTGATCAAACAAGTCATCAATCCTGGGCAATGGATACCTATTCTTGACAGTGAGGTTATTGAGTGCTCGGTAGTCGATACACATCCATACTGTACCGTCCTTCTTCGGGACAAACAGAACTGTCGCACCCCAAGGTAAGGAACTGGATCTGATAAAGCCCTTGTCCTGCAGCTAATTGACTTGCTTCTTCAGCTCTGCCAACTCGCTGTTATTGACTCGATAGACATGCTGAGAAATAGGCTCAACGTCCGACATCAAGTCTATCGAGAACTCATCATCTCTGTCTGGCGGCATCTCCGGCAATTCCTTGGGAAAGACATCCAAGAACTCTGCAATAAATGGATGCGACAACTCCTGCCCCGCCAACAAGGCTCCACAGAATCCATCTCCCGGCTCTGCTGCTCCTCTGACAAACTGAAACTCTGACTCTCTTGGAGGACTAAACAACACTCTGCCTGCTCTACAATTTATACTAGCATGGTGCCTGCTCAACCAGTCCATACCGAGTACTACATCGTAACTCGAAAGTTGCATTATGAGCAAGCACGCACTCAGTTCCCGGCCTCCCAAAGTAACACTTCGCCCCTTATAAATATTATTAACCAGAATAATACTTCCCTCGGTTATAATCTTGCAAGTCCTACCCAGATACTCAGCAATAATATTGTGTCTAAGTGTAAAAAAATTGACACAAAACTGTGTGTAGCACCTGAATCAAATAATGCTAAAGCAAAAAAAGAATCAAGAAGAACTAAACCTGCCACAACATCTGCAAGTGGCTCGATCTCCTCGGTTGTAAGAGCAAAGGCCCTGCCCTGGACACCCCGCTGCTGGTGGTGCTGAGCAAACCGCTGCTATTGGGTTGGAAGTGGACCCTTCGACTGTACTATAGGTACTCTCACTGGCGCCCTCTAAGTTGTACCAGTAACACGAGGGTTCATTGGACAATCTTTCAACTGATGGACTGCGCTACCGCAAAAGAGACATACTCCCAGCCTCATCCGGCAAACCTCTCAAACATGACCAGGCTTCTTGCAGAAGTTACAAGAAGCTCCATCCTGTACCCGCTTCTGCTGAGTATGCTGCACCTGCTGAACTGGTGCTCTGGCCTGAACCTGCGACTGGTGATGCTGGAAAGCACGATACTGAAGCTGAGGGCATTTAGCAGCCCCCGTGCTGCTAGTAGCCTCCGAGAAAAGATCGCGATCCCTCTTGGGCTTCAAGCCCCACTCCTACTCTACCTTGCGGGCCTCCGTATAGATCTCAGTGTAAGTCGCATAAAAAATGAATAAGGATCCTGATATCCCAGATCAACCCCTATCTGAAACGGCTCGCCCTGATCTTCGGGTCGCGAACCATATACTCCGCATATCGGTTCAGACGACTAAACTCTGCGGCATACTCCTCCACAGACAAACTGCCCTGCTGCAGATTCTGAAACTGCCTCACCAGGTCAATCTTCTCTGTAGGAGAGAAGAACTTCTCCTTGAAGAGAATCTAGAACTCGGCCCAGGTATGGCCCTTCCCAACAAGGGCTGGCTCATTCCTGAACCAGGTTCGAGCAATGTCCAGAAACTGTAAACCCACTGCCTCGACCTTCAGGTCATCTGCAAGGAGGGAGGCCCTCATCTGCCGCTCGATATACTCGAGCCAGTCATCAACATAGACTACACCCTCAGTCACGCTAAAGTCACGAGGCCCCAACTTCTTGAAGTCCTGAATGTCGTCCGACCTCAGATGCGCCCCATGATGTGGAGCCCTCTGCTCCACGGCTGCTAAGGCCAACTGATGGGCATCCTCCATGCCCTGACGTATCGTGTCGGCCTGCCTCTGCTGTGCCTCAGATTAGGCTCTCTGAGTCTCCAACATCTTCTGGAAGAAGGCAAGCATCTGTCCTATGTCTGTAGACAGAGGAGGCGAAGGAGGAAGAACATCTGCAACTAACGGAAGAGTCTGCTGTGCAGGAGGATGAAGAGTGCCCACGTCAATAACTGGTACTACGGCAGGCACAGTCATAGCAACCTCCGAAACAGTCCTCAAAACTGGTGGAGGAGCGCCCCAAAAGCTGCTACCGACACTCCGATTGCGACAGAAGTATCTAGATCAGGTCCGCGAGACATAGCAGACCTCTCCATCTCCGCGGCCTCAGGATATTGTGATCTTATCTGTACCATCCTAAACACAGATTGAAAGAAGAAAATTATATGGCACAAAAAGATTATATCAAGGAGGACAGTTAGAATGCAAGAATCAATATTAAAAAAAGACAATTAAAAGATCAGCAAGTAGAAGTTTTCCTATTTTGTGATTAAGTAAACTTAGCCTATAGCCTATCCTAGATATGTACCATAGGCTCGTAACAGCACTCTAAGTCGAGTGCCACTACGACATCGTACTAATTGTGACTTAGGATCTGCATGGGCCACCACTAAAAATGTGTCATGACTCGCACCCTAGGTAGGGACACAAGTGCGTAACAGTGCCCAGCCTACTCTGTAAAAATAACGTAGAACATTGTAGGTCTGCTAGCTAACAAACAATTTATATAACATCTAATCATCTCCGATCAGAGGATATATGAAATACAAATAAACTCAATCACAATCTAAAAGGAAGAATCATGGCACAAAAACTAGATAGATATAAACCACAAAGTGCAATATCCAACTCAACAATGAGAAAGAGAGTCACAAAGTAATATGGTTATACAATCCCAAAATATAATATCATAAGTGGCAAGCCGGAGACAAAGTCCAGTCCAAAATAACTCTAACTAAGCAATAGGTAAAGTTTCATCAGGCGGATCTAAGCCCTGCTGAACCCAGGTCTCCAAGTCTATGCCTACTACGTCCTCTAGACCATAGTAGGTACAACAATCCTCCTCATCAGCATCTGTAATATTTTGTCAATATATCTAGTCAGAATGGGACGAGCACACTCAACTAACAATAGTTCACAAGATATGACAAAAGCTATAAGACTGTAAATAGAGAGTATATACAAAAAATAAAAAAATGTACATGTGAGTATCATGGCAAGGTAAGCTGTAAATCTAGAGCTAGAACAAGGCAAGTAAAACTGATCATGACATGTACAAGAATCAAGAATCATCTATCTAGGTGCTACAATATGTGGCCTGCTTGGAAACTTGTACAATAGTAACAGGCCTGGCTAACCATACGTGGAATGTATGATCAACACTCACAATCAATCGATACACAATTGGTGCACAATAGGAATTGACCACATATTTATACTAATATTCTCCCGTCCCCGACTGTTAGAGTGGATCCAAGCAAGACACGTTACGACACGGGATTCTGCGAGAAGGAAGCAAGTCTTCTCGAGAATCAGTGTCCATATACTGCACAAGAATTACAAGGGGCTTGCACAAGATATACCAAGATAACAAGGAATAACATCTTCTGTCGGGATCCATGAATACCAATCCGTGTGACCAAAGTATCAAGAATAAGTATATCTACACTTAGTACATGAATTATAACAGTTATCATAAATTAAAAAAGTTATCAGAGAATGTACTCGCCTGTGATGTGATGGATAAGTCGACTGAGTCCAAGAACAGTATCTCGAGGACCTATAGATGGAATATTGTATCAATATAATAGTTTAGAAGTAAAATCAAGTTATAGTAAGTCAAACTAGGTCAAAGCAAGTCAAACTATGTCAAACAAAGTCAAACTAGATTATACAGAGTCAATATAAGTCATACTAGGCCTAACAAAGTTAAACTAGGTCAAGGCAAGTCAAAGCAAGTCAAACTAGGTCAATCTAAGTCAAAGGTTGACTTACAGTTGACTTTTGGTCAACTGGTCAACTCTGGTCAACCCTAGGTTAACTCTTGGTCAAACTTGACTAACATTGACTAACAGTTGACTTTGGGTCAACTGGTCAACTTTGGTCAAGTTCTAGTCAATTTTAGGCTACGGTTAACTTCCGATTGACTTGGTCAAAATAGTCAACTATGGTCAACCGAGGTAAAAACTAGTCCAAGTTCACTATCTCTAACCATTACCAACCATAAAAACCTAAATACAACTATATCTTAAAGTATAAAACTCACATGTTATGAAATGGACATTACCTTAAAATACCCCGCTTACCCTTCCAAGGTAATCCCATTACCTTAGCTTCTAACTCCCACTCTAGACTTTCCTACCTTCATTCTAAGTATTCACCCACTCTCCAATATGGTATTCCAATCTTCTTCTAGTATCTCGATACCGTATTATGGTATCTTGATACTAGAAAGTCCAAAAGGTAAATTCATATTATCTTAAGGTAATTGAGAACCATGAGATACCAACTTGGTGTCTCAAGAATACCACACAACTCTAAACTCTAACTAGAATACTAAACTCACACTATCTAACCAATACTAACTCGCTGTCTAACTATCTAATCTATCTAGTATTCATTCTAACTCTAACTATCTCAATATCTTACATTATCTAACTATCTCCTATTCTAACATGCTAACTTAACAACTTCTAACATATCACTAACTCTAATACTAATACCCAACTCACACACACACATATAGGGCTATTTAGGGGGTTATATAGAGGTTACATATTGGTATATAAAGGGGGTATATATGATGCTACATAGGGGGTCAATGGGTGGTTTGCAGCAGCTGCCATTTAGCTGCTGTTGTCGCTGCTATTTTGCTGATGCTGCTGCTGTTTTGTGGTTGTGGGGGGGGGGGGGGGGGGAGGGGGGCAGCAGTCCCTAATCCCCCCTCCACATCTGTTGTTGCTCACTCTTCTCTTTCTCTCTATCTCACTCTCTATACTCTCCTCTCTACTTCACTCTATATACACACATGAAAATATATATATATATATATATATATATATATATATATATATATATATATATATAGATATATATATATTTATTTTATAGATATATATATATTTTATAGATATATATATATATATATATATATATATATATATATATATATATATATATATATATATATATATATATATTCATGTGTGTGTGTGTCTACCTATATATATGTGTGTGTGTGTGTGTGTGTGTCTGTGTGTGTACACCCACACACACCACACACACACACACACACACACACACACCATATATATATATATATATATATATATATATCTATATATATATATATATATATATATATATATATGCGCACACACACACACCACACACACACACACAACCACACACACACATATATATATATATATATATATATATGTGTGTGTGTGTGTGTTTGTGTGTGTGTGTGTGTGTGTGTGTGTGATACATTAGCAGCCCCCCTCAGTTGCTGGGGTGGGCTCGCTGCATTAGCTGTATTTGTTTAGTAGCAGGTGCTTGCTCGCTCCGCCGTCGCCCGTCGCTCGACTCCTGTCCGGGTAGGACAGTAATTTTCAGCTAGTGGTATGGGGGAGTGAGTTCAGATTTCAGCTCTTCATCACCACCTCCGTTTTCGAGGAAACTCCGCCCCTCCGTCCCTCGGGACCAACAAAGGGGTAGTACAGGAATATTCATCTGTTGT
>JANAVB010005999.1:2824715-2860187 GCA_029216955.1 Iris pallida | reverse complement strand
CGGAAAAATATTTTTTTTGAGAGAGAGACTATTTCACCAATCGAGTCACAGGTATCTGACATATTCATACCTAACGATTTTATACAAAGTGATGATGAAACGTATAACTTGCACAAATCTTTCCATTTTCCAATTCGATCTGATCTATTCGTTTGTCGTATTATTAACAGTTGGGCTGATATCATTAATCGTGCTAACCTGGTATGGAAGTAATGCATGAACATAATGCTCACAACTTGCTTCTAGACCTAGCTGATGTCGAAAACCATAAAGTGTGGTCCAGAAATAACGCAACGACATCCAAGAAATAAGTCTACCAGAGATAAATTCGGGCAGAAGTCTATGCCATTTAAGAAGTCTAATCCAGAAATAAGTATACCGGAGACAAATCCGGTCAAAAGTTATATCATATAACTCTACGCTCTATGTTGGGGCAGATATCAGTCCCTCAAATACTTTGCATAAGCAGGGTGCAGGTGATTAAGATTCGCTATAGGAGATGGGTGACTGGAACTCCCGGTGCCACTGCCTTTTGGTGCCAATTCTTCTTAATAGCAATCTCGACTTTAGGAATCACTTCCTCCTTAATAGTAGGAGGTACCAATTTCTCCTTAACAATAGGAGGTAGTACTTCCTTCTTAACAACGATATCGGGTTTAGGTGTAACGCCCAGTCCCAAAATATGTAGGACTATGAACGTAGACATGCCAGCTGTATACATACGAAGTACACTCCAATATATGGAAACCTCGTATGAATACATAAGATGTAAAATGCAGTAGAACCATAACTAATCTCATCCACACAAAATAAATGAATAAAGGATATCATATAATGATAATGAATTTCTTGATACAATATGTTGGGCGGAGAAAATCCACTACCAACAAGTAAAGGAAAATACATGAGAAAAGAAATGATTTTTGGCGAGCGAAGCGAAGACGATCCAAGTGCAATCATCCTTGAAGAAATAGCGATGATCACGGCTAGAGCTAGAGCACCTGCGAAAGACAATAGCACACACCTGGAGAGATAACCAGGTCCTCAGAGGGACGTAACAAGACACATAATATCATGCCATATAAACTGAATAAATATTGCTCAAATAAATAAGTCAATTGAATTATAACATAGTCCAATACGCACCTATTGAACGAGCGTACCATCCCCCCAAAACAAGGACATGAGATGATAAACTAATTCACGGTGACGTATCTTTCCATGCTATGAATCCAATATGGTATCCGGACCCCAACAAGGTTCAATACCTTCTCATCGAAGTAGTAAGTCACACCTGCAACCAAACAATGACAAGATGTGACGAACTAATCGCGACAAGTTACTGTTCCAAGCCACGGTCAGATACAAGTACCTAAACCAAAAGTACTCGTACCTAACGGATAAAGGTGCCTAACTGTTCTAAGTGAAATATAGTTAAGACAATCCTTCCTACGCATGGGCCCTGGCTGAATAGGATCGGCATAGTCCCCCCTTGGGGCACTAGAAGCCCAATCAATAAGAGCATGACGTTCCGCAGAATCGTCAGTGGCCGTCAGTAATCATGGGTCAACAACCCGTATCTCAAGCGGAGAATCGGGTCACAAGGAAAGTGCATCGAAGCCCATACGCTAAGGAATTGTCCTCTCCGTCCAATGCCTACTGTGTTTATCCATAACACAAACCACTATAACCGCTAAGTCAAACTAGCATGCAATCTCTATTAGCGGTTATTCCTATCACACGGCTTGTACGTACTGGTGGCCAGCCAATCACGCACGTCCGTGTTCTACATGCGACACACAACTTCGTGGTACTACATGTCAAGGCCATGAATGTAACACACATAGGTGGTCCCTTAAATCTAGGTTTAATGTGTAAGAAAATAATACATACCAGAAACATAAATGAACAGTAAGTTCTAACAGGTTATGCCATGTATCACAGTTTATTTTGCATAAAGAAAATAAATAATGCATGAAATATGAGCTAAAATAAATAAACAGCAAATGCAAGGTGTCTTGCCTGGTAGGACGTTGGTGTGCTGCGATAATCAATGTGGCACGAACTTCGACTTCGGTGCAACAACTATACAAGGTGATCTCGGGTGGTGGCACGGACAGTTCCATTGGGTCCAGAAGGGTCAAATTAGTTAGGCTTGACATAATGTAGTTTAGAATTTGCCAAGAGATTAGGAACGAAGGGCTTAGTCGCGGGCTGGAGAAAGATCGAAGGAATTTGGAAGAATAATATATATATAATTTGAAGGTATTTGTAATACTTGAAAACTAGTTTTTATGAGTCAAAATAATTATGGAAAAATACTTATACTAAGAAATTTTGTTTTTGGCAAAAACTCCAAGTTTGTAAAATAAAATTTCTATGTAGGAAACCGTATTTTATCAGTGAAAATATATAAATAAAATGTTTTGGAAAATATTAAGAATTTTTATTTTAGGCAACTAAAATTTAGATAAATATACGGAAAAATTTAGATGGAATATCATAAAAGAAACATGATGTTAAAATAAGACTTCCAATAATTTATACCTACAAATAATTTAATACCCAAAATACATGGAATATACATACTGTTTATATAGTAGTAATAAAACTAGTAATAGTAAATTTACAATAATAGTAATGATAATAAAAATAATATAATAATAAAATAATAATAATAATAATAATAATAATAATAATAAAATAATAATAATAATAATAATGTAATCCAATGAAAGTAACACCACAGCAAATCACAGAATAATAAAAATAAAAAACATGACATCTACTCTTTACTAAGGTTGAGAGAGAGAGAGAGAGAGAGAAATAAAAGAGGGAGGAAGAGCTGAGAGAGAGTGAGCGAAAGAAAGGGGAAGATGGGGACGGAGAGCGAGAGGAAGCGGGAGGACGAGATCGGCGGAGGGTCGGAGTCGCCGGCGGCGAAGGGATTAGGGAAGGCCGGCCGCAGCGGTGGGGTCTTGTGGCGGCGGCGAGCTGGGTGGAGGCGCGTCGGAAGGGGGTTTCGGGAAGAAGGGACGGGGGTTTTCGACGGTTCCGCGCGGCCGGCTCGGCGCGACCGCGACGCTGGTGGTGGTCGAGGCCAGCGCGGAGGGCTTAGGTGGAGACGGCGGCCGGGTTTCCGGCGGCTGGGGCGTGGGGTCGGACGATTGGTAAAGACGCGGGGCAGATCCGTCCGCGGAAGTCCAGCGCAGCGGCGGAGATCGGCGGAGCGGCGGACGGGCGGCGCAGCTATTGACGCGACGGCGGGTTAGGCCGGAGAGGAGCGCTGCGGTGGAGGCGGCACCGGCGGTCGACGGAGGTGAGTTAGGTTAGGGTTTAAATAGGGTTTTTGTTTCTTAATTATTCTGGGGTTTGCCGGAATCGGGTTTTCGGTGGGGTTGGCTGGTTGGAGGAGTCGGCGTGATGGTCGTGGTGTCGATAATGGTGGTGAGGCTGCGGGCGGTGGTAGTGGTGTCGGAGAATGGAGGTGATGTAGGCGGGTCTGTGGCGGTCGTGTTTTTCCTTGTTTTTGGTTTGGTGGTGATGGGTGTCGATGGTTGGGCGAGGGGCTGCTGGGTCGGTGGTTGTGGTCGTGATGGAGGACGGGGTAATGGCGATGACGCTGGTGTTGGCAGTTGCGGGGTGCTGGTGGCGTCGGGGGTCTGACGTGGAGGTGGCCGGGACAGGCAGGCTACAAGTGGGGAAGGCGATGGCAGTGATGCTAGGTCGACGCCGACGGGGATTAGGATAGGGCTAGGATTAGAAATTTATTAGATCGTGTCGGGGTTGTCGACACAGAAACTTTATGTATTTGTAATAGATGTAATAAGATGGGGAACACGGACACGGTGCACGCACGTTTGTGGTGGAATTATTTGTAGAACAATTATGGCTTGTGGAAAAAATAATGGAGGAGTACCTGCCTATTTATAGGATGTGGAAATTTCCTTTAAGATAAGGATTAGGATTAGTTCAAACCCAATTTAGATAATTAAGTTACTAAATTTAAATCAATTCCATAATCCAAATCCAAATCAAAATCCAATTCAAATCTAATTTAAATTCTATCCTTTATTTTAAAATCAATTAAGATAACTCAAATTCCAAGTATAGATATTAATTTACTATTTAAAATATATCCATAAATCAAATCAAGATTTAAATTGGTACAATAATTTCAAAATATGTTTTCAAAAAATGTTATAATAATAATTTTGAAAATACACTATATTTAAAATAACTAATAAATAATTACTAAATATATATGTATGTACAATAATGTTTACGTAAATATACTTTTCTAATATACCATTTTATAGGAAAAATAATTTATTATATAACTGTATAAATGAAAGGCTTTAATAAACTTGAAAAAGATAGGTAGAAATAATTATTACATGTATTATTTTGAAACCATAAAAATAGAAAAAATGTTTCTCTAAAAATATGTACGCTCGCACATATTCGCACTCGTCGAGCAAAAACAAAAAATAAAATTCCGTGCACGACGTACAATACGACTACGCGACGTACAATACAAAAATTTTAAATCAGTACCTAAATCGATAAAAATATAGTAGAAATTTAGGTGTTTTACATCCTACCCAACTTAAAAGAATTACGTCCTCGAAATTAAGAATTAGGAGGGGGGTGAGAAGACACAAGGGGTATCGATGTGGAACAATCGATAACAAAATCATGCCGTAAGAAATCGCGATCTAGATCATAGAAAAATAATACGGTATGGTCATAATCGATAGGAAGGCTAGAGGAAGTTCTAGTATAACGCCTTCGTCTTTCTAAAATAGGTGAAGGCGAAAGCAATATAGAGTTCGAAGGAGGCGTTATTGAATACGAATACGTGGTCCAAAGGCAATCGAATAATTTCAAAAGAATTGTCAAGGCAGTCGTGGATGGGATTGTAAGGGCCAAGTTTAATTATGTCTCCATTCACGTAGAGTAATAGACAAAAGCGAACCAAAGTGCACTTGGTTGATCAGACCATTATGCACCGGTTCTGATTAGACATAGGCTAGTGAGCACTCAATAGCATATGTCATGAACAAACTCGATAAAGAATAAGCTTGCAAAAACTAGGCTACATTAGCATCTTTAGTCAAAATGGTAAATACATAGGCACGAGAGATTAAGATTTAAAGAAGGTAGAATGATTCTAAGTCATACAGTCGTCCTATAGTCTTCTTGGCCAAGTCCTTGGTTGGCTAGACGGGTTAGGTCCTCTAGATTCTAGGATCTAAATAAGCTTGCTATATAGGTCACTACGTCAAAGGGGTTGCTAGTTCATAAGGTATTCTACCCAACTTAAAGAATTAAACTAATGTGTTTTGGGACAACTAACTAGTAGGGTCAATCTCTAGCAAGCACGAAGGGAAGATAAGAATAGGGATGGAAGGAAGCAAGCAAGATGCAATTGATGAGTCAAACGGTAGATAAAATCAAGAAAAGAGGTCAAGTATGTGGATGAGATCCTAGACTTCTAATCCTATACGCAGGCTTGCTTGGTACGGTAAAGTAACCAAACAATTTATCTTGACCTGCATGGGCCACCACAAAAATATGTAACGCCCCAGTCCCAAAATACGTAGGACTATGAAAGTAGACATGCCAGCTGTATACATACGAAGTACACTCCAATATATGGAAACCTCGTATGAATACATAAGCTGTAAAATACAGTAGAACCATAACTAATCCCATCCACACAAAATAAATAAATAAAGGATATCATATAATGATAATGAATTGTCTTGATACAATATGTTGGGCGGAGACAAATCCACTATCAACAAGTAAAGGAGAAATACATGAGAAAAGAAATGATTTTTGGCGAGCAAAGCGAAGACGATCCAAGTGCAATCATCCTTAAAAAAATAGCGATGATCACGGCTAAAGCTAGAGCACCTGCGAAAGACAATAGCACACACCTGGAGAGATAACCAGGTCCTCAGAGGAACGTAACAAGACACATAATATCATGCCATATAAACTGAATAAATATTGCTCAAATAAATAAGTCAATTGAATTATAACATAGTCCAATACGCACCTATTGAACGAGCGTACCATCCCCCCAACCAAACAAGGACATGAGATGATAAACTAATTTACGGTGACGTATCTTTCCATGCTATGAATCCAATATGGTATCCGGACCCCAACAAGGTTCAATACCTTCTCATCGAAGTAGTAAGTCACACCTACAACCAAACAAGGACAAGATGTGACGAACTAATTCGCGACAAGTTATTGTTCCAAGCCACGGTCAGATATAAGTACCCAAAAAAAGTACTCGTACCTAACGGATAAAGGTGCCTAACCGTTCTAAGTGAAATGTAGTTAAGAACAATCCTTCCTACGCATGGGCCCTGGCTGAATAGGATCGGTATAGTCCCCCCTTGGGGCACTAGAGGCCCAATCAATAAGAGTATGACGTTCCGCAGAATCGTTAGTGGCCGTCAGTAATCATGGGTCAACAACCCCGTATCTCCAGCGGAGAATCCGGGTCACAAGGAAAGTGCATCGAAGCCCATACGCTAAGGAATTGTCCTCCCCGTCCAATGCCTACTGTTGTATCCACAACACAAACTACTATAACCGCTAAGTCAAACTAGCATGCAATCTCTATTAGCGGTTATTCCTATCATGGCTTGTACGTACTGGTGGCCAGCCAATCACGTACGTCCGTGTTCTACATGCGACACACAACTTCGTGGTACTACGTGTCAAGGCCATGAATGCAACACACAAAGGTGGTCCCTTAAATCTAGGTTTAATGTGTAAGAAAATAATACATAGCAGGAAACATAAATAAACAGTAAGTTCTAACATGTTATGTCATGTATCACAGTTTATTTTGCATAAAAAAATAAATAATGCATGAAATATGAGCTAAAATAAATAAACAGCAAATGGTAAGGTGTCTTGCCTGGTAGGACGCCTGGTGTGCTGCGATAATCAATTTGGCACGAACTTCGACTTCGGTGCAACAACTATACAAGGTGATCTCGGGTGGTGGCACGGACAGTTCCATTGGGTCCAGAAGGTCAATAGTTAGGCTTGACATAATGTAGTTTAGAATTTGCCAAGAGATTAGGAACGAAGGGCTTAATCGCGGGCTGGAGAAAGATCGAAGGAATTTGGAAGAATATATATATATATATATATAATTTGAAGGTATTTGTAATACTTGAAAACTAGTTTTTATGAGTCAAAATAATTATGGAAAAATACTTATACTCAAGAAATTTTGTTTTTGGCAAAAACTCCAAGTTTGTAAAATAAAATTTCTATGTAGGAAACCGTATTTTATCAGTGAAAATATATAAATAAGATGTTTTGGAAAATATTAAGAATTTTTATTTTAGGCAACTAAAATTTAGATAAATATACGAAAAAATTTAGATCGAATATCATAAAAGAAACATGATGTTAAAATAAGACTTCTAATAATTTATACCTACAAATAATTTAATATCCAAAATACATGGAATATACATACTGTTTATAATAGTAGTAATAAAACTAGTAATAGTAAATTTACAATAATAGTAATGATAATAAAATAATAATTATAATAATAAATAAACAATAGAAATAAATAATAATAATAATAATAATAATATATAATAATAAAATAAATAAAATAATAATAATCCATGAAGTAACACCACAGCAAATCACATAATAATAAAAATAAAACATGACATCTACTCTTTACTAAGGTTAAGAGAGAGAGAGAGAGAGAGAGAGAGAGAGAGAGAAAGATAATAAAAGGAGAAGAGCTGGAGAGAGAGTGAGCGAAAGAAAGGGGAGATGGGGATGGAGAGCGAGAGGAAGCGGGAGGACGAGATCGGCGGAGGGTCGGGTCGCCGGCGGCGAAGGGATTAGGGAAGGCCGGCCGGCAGCGGTGGGGTCTTGTGGTGGCGGAGAGCTGGGTGGAGGCACGTCGGAAGGGGGTTTCGGGAGGAAGGGACGGTGGGTTTCCGACGGTTCCGCGCAGCCGGCTCCGCGCGACCGTGGCGCTGGGCGGTGGTTGAGGCCAGCGCGGAGGGCTTAGGTGGAGACGGCGGTCGGGTTTCCGACGGCTGGAGCGTGGGGTCGGACGCTTGGGTGAGGACGTGGGGCGGATCTGTCCGCGGAAGTCCAGCGCAGCGGCGGAGATCCGGCGGAGCGGCGGACGGGCGGTGTGGCTACCGACGCGACGGCTGGCTAGGCCGGGGAGGGGCGCTACGGTGGAGGCGGCACTGGCGGTCGACGGAGGTGAGTCTAGGTTAGGGTTTAAATTGGGTTTTTGTTTCCTTAATTATTCTAGGGTTTGTCAGAATTGGGTTTTCGGTGGGGTTGGCTGGTTGGAGGAGTCGGCGTGATGGTCGTGGTGTCGATGATGGTGGTGAAGGCTGCGGGCGATGGTAGTGGTGTCAGAGGATGGAGGTGATGTAGGCGGGTCTGTGGCGGTCGTGTTTTTCCTTATTTTTGGTTTGGTGGTGATGGGTGTCGATGGTTGGACGAGGGGCTGCTGGGTCGGTGGTTGTGGTTGTGATGGAGGACGGGGTAATAGCGATGACGCTGGTGTTGGCAGTTGCGGGGTGCTAGTGGCGTCGGGGGTCTGACGTGGAGGTGGCCGGGGACAGACTGCAAGTGGGGAAGGCGATGTCAGTGATGCTAGGTCGACGCCGACGGGGTTTAGGATAGGGCTAGGATTAGAAATTTATTAGATCGTGTCGGGGTTGTCGACACAGAAACTTTATGTATTTGTAATAGATGGAATAAGATGGTGAACACGGACACGGTGCACGCACGTTTGTGGTAGAATTATTTGTGGAACAATTATGGCTTGTGGAAAAAATAATGGTGGAGTACCTGCCTATTTATAGGATGTGAAAATTTTCATTAAGATAAGGATTATGATTAGTTCAAACCCAATTTAGATAATTAAGTTACTAAATTTAAATCAATTCCATAATCCAAATCCAAATCAAAATCCAATTCAAATCTAATTTAAATTCTATCCTTTATTTTAAAATCAATTAAGATAACTCAAATTCCAAGTATAGATATTAATTTACTATTTAAAATATATCCATAAATTAAATCAAGATTTAAATTGGTACAATAATTTCAAAATATGTTTTCGAAAAATGCTATAATAATAATTTCAAAAATACACTATTATTTAAAATAACTAATAAATAATTACTAAATATATATGTATGTACAAATAATGTTTACGTAAATATACTTTTCTAATATACCATTTTATAGGAAAAATAATTTATTATTATAACTGTATAAATGAAAGGCTTTAATAAACTTGAAAATGATAGCTAGAAATAATTATTACATATATTATTTTGAAACCATAAAAATAGAAAAAATATTTTTCTATAAATATGTAGGCTCGCACATATTTGCACTCGTCGAGCAAAAACGAAAAATAAAATTCCGTGCACGACGTACAATACGACTACGCGACGTACAATACAAAAATTTTAAATCAGTACCAAAATCGATAAAAAATATAGTAGAAATTTAGGGGTTTTACATTAGGTATCACCTCCTCAGCATCAGTAGGTACCACTTCCTACTCAGCAGCCATATGTGCCTCTCTCAAGCGACGTGCTCTGGTCATGGGTGCCATATGGTAAGATTGATGGAAACATAGAAATTAATTAGTGGTTTAACAAAATGACAGTACATTTTACAAGTCTAAATAGATGTTACATGACATATTTTACATTTTATTTTCAATCATCTTCTGAAAATTCATCTTCTTCGTTTTTCTCGTCCTCATCTTCCTCTTCCTCCTCATCTTCACTTCCGTCTACTTCGTTTTCCTCTTTGGATACTTCTACATCTTTCTACATGATTAGATGTGTAATGAAGAACTTCCGTTGTATCCACATCAACTGTATTTGTTACGAGAGGTAGCTCATCCTCCTGATAAGCTATTTTGTCAATATCGTAGGTATTTCTGGCTTTAGTCTTGCATACTGTCCACCAGTCCAACCTCGTTGTTCTCCGTCTAGGATAAGTAGTGAGGTAAACAAGCTGAGCCTGACTTACTAGAACAAATGTTTCGTATCCTTGAAATTGACGCCGGTAGTTAATATCCAGAAGACCATGCTTGTCAATTTTCCAATCTTGATATTGGATCGGATCGAACCAATCACACTTGAATAACACGATATTAGCTAGCTCTATGCCATAGTTATATGTCAACTCCACAATCTTTCATAAGACACCATAGAAATCATTGCTGGATTGACATCTTTGTAATTTGTAGATTTGATACACAAACAGCTATTTTTTATCGAATCAAGATCCGAAAATCTCTCTCTGATCGGAACATTTGTTGACTTGTCCCATTCACACAATAACTTGGCCAGATTTTGATGGCATAAATTGGCCCATTATCTAGAGTTCTAATAGATTCATTCTCTAGTGTTGCGTCTGGAAGATGATACAAAATTAAATTCAACGTTCTGTTAATTACTAGGTAAAGTGCATATACAAAAAGTAATGACGTCTCATCTCTTGTTCTAGTTCTTCATCTGTTATGTACTTTCTACTCGATCTCACATTATCATTAAATGTGCTGAAAATAATAACACATCGACTAATTAGTGTAATAATAATATTGGATACTATTACATAGATGACGTAAACGTGGACGTATTAGTTACTTACCCCTCGAACTTCTCCACTTCATCCTCGTTGCAGTTGAATAATATATACAACTGAGTAGCCCTCTTCTTCATTTTCTCCGAAGGCTTTCCGAAAGCATTGAAAACTTTCAGTATTGCATCATTAGATTCACGATATCCATCGTCGTTTCTCGGAGCTCTTGTTCTATTAGTAGCAACATGTGGCTTGAAATACATCGAGCAGAAGTTTGTAATCTCCTTAAAGACATAGGCTTCACAAATAGAACCCTCGACTCGAGCCTTATTTTTCATCTTTCTCTTTAGGTGGTTCAAATATCGCTCAAACAGGTACATCCACCGATAACCGATGGGACCACCAACACATGCCTCATAGGAAAGATGAATCGGCAAATGCTCCATGGAGTCGAAGAACCCAGAAGGGAACACCCTCTCAAGCTTGCATAGTGTTACCGTAATTTCTTTCTCTTGCTTTTCTAGACGATCGACGAGCAACTTAGTAAAACAAAGGTCTCTGAAGAATATGCTCAGCTCTGTCAACGAATTCCAAATGATATGCGGTAATAATTCCAGAAATGCAATCAAAATTAACCTCTCCATAAATATGTGATAGTCGTGGTTCTTCACACCCATCAGTTTGTTTTCCTTCGGGTCGACGCATCTTCTCAAATTCGACAGATACCCGTCAGGAAATTTTAGGCCCTAAATCTACCTACAAAGTCTTCCTTTATCCTCCCTGTCCAGTAAAAAAATGCCTTAGGCTGCTTATACTTCTCATTGCCTTCCTCTATCAAATGCAACGCACACTACTAAAATCTGTCAATTCAGCGACGCGTCAAGACGTCGCTAAAAAGGGCAAATACGTCGCTAATTTCTATTAGCGACGTATTTAGCGACATTTTTAAGTAGTCGCGATTAACCTAGTCGCTAAACAAGAAAACATCGCCAAACGTCGCTATTACGACGATCTTTAGCGACGTGCCCACGTCGCTAATTTAGCGACTGCCAGCGACATAAAACGTCATAATTTACCGACGTAATCTAGCGACGTTGAGCGACTTGAAATGCATCGATGCTGACCTGGCTTTAGAGCCAAATGGCGACGTTCTGCGACTTTTTAACGTCACTATATTACCGACATATAGCGACTTTTAGCGACGTCCGTTTAGCGACGTTTAGTGACGATTAGCGACGGTAATCATTAATATTAGCGACGTACTTAGCGACGTTTATATCGTCGCTGGACGTCGCTGACAGTCGCTGAACATTGCTAATATTAAAAAAAATTACAGCAATTGCAGCATTTGCAGAATTTGCAGAATTTGCAGCACCATTTGTTACAACGACTGTGTATCACGAACACAGTATCAAACAACACATACACACAATCACGAATACGTTTGAAACACAATGTGTCCACAATCAACACAGATTTATGAAAATTTGTAACAATGTCAAACATAATGTGTCCACATAAGAATAAAGTATGTAAAACCACATAAAACACCCAACAATGGGCCATCACACAACAATGTATATGCCGACTACGACTGATCAGGAGGAGCATCACCGCTCCTATCACCGCTCCTGGAAAGAAGGTAAGCATACTGCTCCGGTGTAAGAACCACCGACGACGATGAAGGAGGAGGCAATGCAACCGCTGGAGAAGGAGGCAGTGTAACCGCTGGAGATGGGTGCGTCCGCGTCTCCTCTAGGGCTCGGAGTCTGGCGCTGCATTGCTCCATGCAAGTCGCTATCCTGGTAACGGTGTCGTAAATGGACTCCTGTGTCCCCTGTACTTGCTGCACGGTGCGCTCGAGCTCGTCAAAGCGTGCGGTGACCGACGCAGCGTCCTCTTGCGCCTGAGGCCCTTGCTGCTCAGCAATCCTCCTCAGCATATCGTCGCGCAGCTCAGCAATCTGGCGGACAATGGTCTCCTCGACTCGGGACGACTCAGCCTGTGATGGCTGTGAATGCGCACTGGAAGAGGGAGCCCTGGATGCCTGTGTCGCAAGAAATGCGCCGTAGGACCCCGTACCGTAGTACGTACCCCTCTGAAGACCACCAACAGCGGTCTTCCAGAGCTCGTCCTCCGACTGAGACGGAGAGGGTTGCGATGTACCAACCCCTCCCTCTGCCTGTGCACTAGCACTCGCACGCTCATCACGTAGCCTAACATACTCTTCCTAGAAATCATTGTGCATCTCTATACATCAGTACTTACCTAAATTAGCCTAATAAACATCTAAAATATTTAATTATTATTAAGTATATGGTTATCTGTATATTCTTCAAGTTGTGTTAAAAATTAACGAAATCTAAATTAGTACTTATATAGCTATGAGTAGCCCGGTCGTCGATGAGCTTTCCGTCCTTCCGATGGGTGGCTAGGAAGACGGTCACCATGTTTGCGTCCTCACCCCTCTTCACCTGCGTGTTTGTTATATTTTATTCTTTAGTAAAATAGAAAATTATATACTCCTACTATCAATAAATTCTTATATTTGACAATAAATTACATACCAGACGACGGAAATGCTCCGTCATAGGAATCGATCCACCACACCACTTTCCGGCCATCGTCCTAGCCGCCTTCGCCTTCTCCGACTACTCTTTGTACTCGGGCTCCTCAAATCGAGCCCTCATCGTGGTCCACTGGTCAGGTGTGATCCAACCAGCAATCGGCTTTCCGGAGCGTTGATATTTTTTCTGATCGTCAATAGCATCACGGATCAACTTGGCGGCGACGGCAGGAAACTGCCTCTCAATCTGCTCGGCGCGGTGTGGTGGATAAAAATAAGTCCTCTACAAGAATTACAAATTAAAATAATTAGTTCTAAAAAATACTTAAAATTATATTAATCATACTAAATTAACTATCTTTAGTTACCTTGAAGTGGACAAACCAGAATGCCTTCCTCTCTTCCGAGGCATCCGAGTAGTTGATCCACGGACCCCCATAGTTGGACCTTAGAAATGTGCCCAACGCTCTCTGTACCGACGAGGGACGATATCTGTATACAACGATAACCGACGTATTAATGAATATATATAGATATACAGACATGCATAAAATATTGATTTAACTTACTTCGTAGGACCGTCGGCCTAAATCTCCATCCTCGTCTCGCCCTGAGGTGCGCATGTAGGGTCGCTCTGGTATGGATCCGCACGGGCGGGACGGGCGGGAGTAGGGACTACCTCCTCCACCTGCTTTCCACCCGCCATGCTGCTGTCAGCGCTAGGAAGGCTAGGGGAAGTAGTATGTTCAGCAAGCCTGGAACTGCTCGTCGCAGGTGCACTGCCACCCGGACCTGAGACCGTATGGTACAATGGAGTGCTCGGGTCAGAGGATGGTCCAGAGCCATCCTCCTGTAACGGAGGTCTCTGCCCACCTAAGGACACGGATCGTGCTGGCCTATCTCCGCGTCGTCCTGAGGTGCCTCCGCGTCGTCCTGCCATGCTGATAATAACATTGGAGTTCATAATTTAAGACTACAGAAATATGAATACATCAAAATCACAGTTTATGATTGAAAATATAAATAAATACAATGACAGTTTAGAAATATCTGCATACATTAAAATTCATAATTTAAGTTTTCAAAAGTGATCATAGTTCATAATTTAAGATTACAGAAGTATGAATACATCAAAATCACAGTTTCTCAATCATCCTCTGAAAATTCATGTTCTTCGTTTGCCTCCTCCTCCTCATCCTCTTCCTCTTCCTCCTCATCGTCACTAGCATCTCCTTCGTCTTCCCCTTCGGATACTTGTACCTCTTCTACACAAGTAGATATTGAATGGGGAACTTCTGCTGAGTCGACATCAACTGTATTAGGTACAAGAGGCAGCTCGTCCTCCTGATAAGCCACTTCATCGACGTCGTAGGTATTTCTGGCTTTAGTCTTGCATACTGCCCACCAGTCGTACCTCGTTGTTCCCCGTCTAGGATATGTTGTAAAATATACGAGTTGAGCTTGACTTGCTAGGATAAATGGTTCGTATCCTTGGTATCGACGACGGTAGTTAATATCTACAAGACCATGTTTGTCAATTTTCCATCCTTGATCTTATATGGGATCGAACCAATCAACTTTGAACAACACGATCTTGGCAGGCTCTATGCCATAGTTGTACGTCAATTCCACGATCTCACGTAAGACGCCATAGAAATCATTGCCTGGAGTGACATCTTTGTAGTTTGTAGATTTGATACACAAGCAACTGTTTTTTGAGGAATCAAGATCCAGGAAGCTATCTCTGATGACAGCATTTGTTGACTTGAACTTAAACCCATTCACGCAATAACTTAGCCATACTTTGACGGCATAAATTGGTCCCTTGGCAAGAGTTCTAATAGATTCATTCTCAAGAATGACGTCCGGACGATCGACCTAAACACGAAAAGATACAAAATTAAGTTTAATGTTAAGTTATTTCTTGTGTAGTTGTGAATGGAGGAAGATTCTAACTAGCTTCTTACGTACATATGCAGTCAACCAAGACGGGAAATGAAGTCTCATTTCTTCTTCTACTTCTTCATCTGCAATGTATGGTCTACTTGACCTCACCTCATCATTAAATTTGCTGAAAACCAATAAATATCGGGATATACTCGTTAAATTATAATAACGGAATCAACAAATAGATGACTTGAATGTTGAAGATTTTCACTTACCACTCTAGCTTTTCCACTTCATCCTCCTCGCAGTTGAGTAATATATATAATTGTGCCGCCTTTAGTTCCTCATCATTCAAATAACTCTTTTTCAGTTTTCCTGAAGGCTTTCCAAGAGCATTGAAGACTTTCAATAATGCATCATTATATTCTATATCTCCATCGTCGTTCCTCGGAGCTCTTGTTCTATTTGTAGCAATATGAGGCTTGAAATACATTGAACAGAAGTTTGTAATCTCCTCAAGGACATAGGCTTCACAAATAGAACCCTCGACCCGTGCCTTATTTTTCACCTTCCTTTTCAGGTGGTTTAGATGGCGCTCGAACGGGTACATCCACCGATAACCGACGGGCCCACCAACACGTGCCTCGTATGAAAGATGAATTGGCAAATGCTCCATAGAGTCGAAGAATCCAGGAGGGAACACCCTCTCAAGCTTACACAATGTTACTGCAATGTCCTTCTCCTGCTTTTCAAGCCGATCGACGAGCAACTTAGTAGAACAAAGATCTCTGAAGAATATGCTAAGCTCTGTCAGTGGATCCTAAACGACATGAGGTAAGAATTCTCGAAATGCAATCGGGATTAACCTCTCCATAAAAACGTGACAGTCGTGGCTCTTCATACCCTGGAGTTTGTTCTCCTTCGGGTCAACACATCTTCTCAAATTCGATGCGTACCCGTCTGGAAATTTTAGGCCCTGGATCCACCTACAAAGTTTACCTTTGTCCTCCTTGTCCAGTGAGAAAATGGCCCTGGGCTGCTTATACTTCCCACTGCCTTCCTTTATCAAATGCAACTCTGGACGTCTGCATATTTCTTCTAAGTCCAACCTGGCCTTGGGATTGTCTTTCGTCTTCCCCTTTACGTCCATCACAGTATTTATTATATTGTTAAATACATTCTTCTCGATATGCATGACATCTAGGTTATGTCTGAGCAGATGGTCACTCCAATATGGTAGGTCCCAGAATATACTCCTCTTCGTCCAGTTGTGAGCGCGACCAAATCCATCACACTTGTACCCCGCTGTAGGCTCTTCAATAGCACTTGACAATTCTTTAACTTCTTCCCATATCGTGTCCCCAGACCACCGTGGCGATGGACTGGACTTCTCCACCACGCCAGCACGAAAAGTATTCCTGTTCCTCCGGTACGAATGATCCTTTGGCAGGAACTGTCGATGACAATCAAAGAAGTACGGTTTTCCTCCGTGTTTCAAACGGAAAGCCTTAGTGCGATCCATGCAATACGGACATGCGAGACGACCATGGGTGCTCCAACCCGATAACATTCCATAGGCCGGGAAATCATTGATGCTCCACATTAGTGCGGCCCTCATCTGAAAGTTCTGTTTTCTGGAAACATCATATGTGGTTGCACCTACTTTCCACAACTGATTCAGCTCATCTACCAAGGGCTGTAAGTACACATCGATGTTCCTCTTCGGGTTCTTCGGACCTGGAATAATAACAGTTAGGAACATGTAAGGAGTCTTCGTACACATCCAAGGCGGCAAGTTGTATGGAGTAACAATCACTGGCCAACAAGAATATTGTGAGCCCGAAAGTCCAAATGGGGTAAAACCGTCGGAGGAAAGCCCCAATCTGACATTACGCGGCTCCGAAGCGAAATCGGGATACACTCGATCAAAGTGCTTCCATGCTTCCCCGTCGGATGGATGATCCAGTACTCCATCTATTTGTTCCCGCTTGTGCCAACTCATATTATCAGCTGTCTCCTTTGCCATAAACAACCTCTGCAACCGCGGCGTCAAAGGCAAATAGTACATCGAATCTGTTGGCTTGCGTGCACCAGAAGTCCTTGTTGTACTAGTTTCCTTGAAGCGATCGGCACCACAAAATCTGCAGGCGTCTTCATCCTTATCGTCCTTATAGTACAACATGCATCCGTTGCGACATGCATCAATTTTTTCATACCCCATCCAGAGCGATCTCACCATTCTCTTGGATCGGTAGAACTCTTTAGGTAACTTGCCACCCTCCGGCAATATATCTATAATTAACTCCAGGATTCGGTTGTAGCATTCTTGAGACATGTTAAAATCTGATTTTATGCTCAACAATCTTGTAACCACCTCCAACGGTGAATGGTCATCACAACCAGGATATAAAGGAGTCCTTGCATTCTCCAGCAACTCCATGAACTTTGCAGCATTGGCATTCGGTGCCTCCTCAGCTGCATATTGATTGTTCGGATCGAAACTAGGCCCCGCATCATCGAAAACCATGTTCGTCTACCCTTGGTCGTAATCAGCATGCTCGTGGACATCTACATAAGGCTCCACATAAGGCTCCGGCTCGGAGGCTAAAGACACAAGTCTCCGTGTGCGGTCCACTGATAATAATTTGGCATGAAACCCCTCGAATACAAATGATATGTCACATCCACTTCCGAATGATATTTCAAGTTGCGACATCTCATACATGGACACTTAATTTTTGTACGGTCCATGTACTGAGGGAACGCCTTGGCAAACTGCAGGAACTGTTGCACACCCTGTATAAATTCATCCCGCACACCGCACATGTCATCAGAATGACGATTGTACATCCACAAACGGTTCCGCAGATAGTAATTCATATCCATTTTAAGATAATTCTGCAAAGATTGACACAGATAATAATTCATCAGGATGACGATTGTATATCCACAAACGGTTCTGCATAATTGCCAAGTGTGGGGACGAATGGCTCAGAACACAACCCAAAATGCATTCTAGCATACATTAGTTTGAATCATCTATGTTCTGTACATATTATGTAGTATATGTTCTTATCGAATCTAGTATCTGAAGGATGTAACAGAATCAAGATGAACCCACATAATGTAATACTAAGACATTATCTACTACTAAAAGATGTAGTGATAGGTTGTCGTATCATCATTGCCGAGGGATGGGGGTAGGAGGACAGTCAACTTTATCTACGGCTACATAGTTTATGCCTCGCCAGTCGAATGGCTGCAGGGACTATGTCCTGATCACGATGTCGTACCATAGATTATCTACTACTAATTAAGACTTTCAACTAAACAGTCAAAGGGTACTGAACAGAAAGTCTAATTATAAGACTTTCAACTAAGCAGCATTGTAGGATTTAAAATATGGTATTCAGGATTAGTATCCATCCTTCGTGACATAGCTGACTCTGCCAAAACCTGACCAACATATCCTACACTAATCATTCCATATTTCAGTAATGTCAGTGAGCTAAATCATACTCAACTGTCGAGAATACTTAGGAGAAAACTCATTCACAGGATTTGTATCCATCCTTCGTGACATAGCTGAAATTTTATAGAGCTCGACAATAATTATTAGTCAATTTATTCATCATTTCAAAACCCTAAAAAGCCCAAAAACAACTCCCAGTATCAGTAAATAGGGCTCGAACCCAAAATTAGAATTCGAATCCAAGCAAAACATCAAATTGACAGTTGATATGTCCAAAAAACTCCCAGTATCAGTATATAGGTGTCACACTGTGAGTCTCGTATCCACACAGTGGAACACGACGTGTCCAAACCAACAAAATAGGTGTCATACGAACTAGAAGCGAGTCCACTGTGAGTCTCGTGTCCACACAGTGGGACACGACGTGTCCAAACCAACAAAATAGGTGTCACACGAACTAGAAGCGAGTCCACTGTGAGTCTCGTGTCCACACAGTGGGACACGACGTATCCAAACCAAAAAAATAGGTGTCACACGAACTAGAAGCGAGTCCACTGTGAGTCTCGTGTCCACACAGTGGGACACGACGTGTCCAAACCAACAAAATATGTGTCACACGAACTAGAAGCGAGTCCACTGTGAGTCTCGTGTCCCCGACAGCGAGTCCACGCTCTCGTGGACATGAACTACAAGCGAGAGAGAGAGCTAGAAGACGAGGAGAAACTGGGAAGCGGGGGGGGGGGAGAGTTACCTGAGGAGGAGCTACCTGAGGAAGGAGGAGGAGGAGGAGGAGAAGGAGGAGGGAGATCGCCGGAGGAGCGCCGCGGAGGAGGAGGCCGGAGAAGGGAAATCGCCGGAGGGGCGTCGGTGAGGAGGAGGGCACAAAATATTTGGGGGGAAATTTTGTGAAAGATCGAAAAGCGAAACCCTTGCTATATGAAAATATTAGAGACGTAATTCTAGAACGTCGCTAAACGTCGCTGGTATTTATGAAACGGCGACGCTACTTAAATTGCGTCGCTACACGTCGCTAAATCAGCGACGTGTACCGACGAACTTGCGACGCCTATTCTCATTTAACAAATTACAGCCGCTAGACGTCGCTATTAGTCGCTGTCAGCGACAAACAGCGATGTCTTGTATAAACGTCGCTAAAACCCCAAAAAATAGCGACGTTTTTCTTTGGAGTCGCTAAATACGTCGCTGATGACTTATTTTGGTAGTGGCAGGACGCCTGCATATAGGTTACATTCCATAACCAGAATACTGGTAAGTAGGGACGGACCAGGCCAGCTACGTATTCCAAAGTACTCCAGTACCCCAAAATAACGTATAAGCTGTATAGACATGGGGGTTACTACTACAATCCAACAGTCAATCCTAGGTTGAGCAATCCTAGGTATCTCAATCACAGGCAAATATACAAAGTACAAGAAGTATGATCATCAGACATAAAATAGTAAAGCGTCCTAAACTATATATACTTGGATGATCATGAAGCTAGCAATATAAAGTGAAGAACTACCAAGAGTAATAGTAATACATGATAAGCTCTAGGTATAGTATAGAATACGCAAATCATGTTTAAGCCCGGAGGCTAAATGTCAAGATCCAAAACACGAGCTAAACACGTGCTCGGAGGCTAAATGCCACAAAAAAATAATGTACATAACTAGTAGGAGAATGATATAGGAAAATCCACTAAGGTACTCTGCTGCTCCGGGTAGTCACCATCGAGTAGATGGTACGAAAGATCCTTCGTGATCCTCTATCAGATCTGGCCAAACAAAACCAGTGGGGTCAGACCCCCAATAGCAAGCACCACAAAGGAAGCCAGACTATGAACTAAAACCAGCAATAACTAACACAACAACGGATATAGACATAAATAAGTAAATACAAATCGAGACTCGTGCACTACCAATGCACTCATCTCGAGAATAGAAAAGACAATAAGCAAACAACATGGAGCATAGAGTAAATAATACGTGACATAATATAAATTGGGGACATGTGAATTAACGAAAGCATGTGAACGTGTGACTTAAATTGATTAATGTACGAGAAATGGTACATATGAGCATGTAAGATAACTGGAACATGTGGGTATGTTAGATAACTGGTACATGTGAGCATACTAGATAGCTGAGACATGTGAGCATGTAAGAACTATATAGAATGACAAATGATAAGATGACTTAGGAACTATTCCAGAACCCAAGTTACAACCCGTAAACCAAAACAAGGACCGGGGTTGTAATCCTTCTCCTGAACAGAACTTAGTCTCTAATCATTTATTGGCAAAAGTAAAGCATAAACAATGATATATTGAAATAAACAAATCCGGATACTGCCTAGACAAAACTAGACTAGACTATACTGGACTCCATATAACAATCACGATCAAGCAATGAGTACGGCTTGATACATTAGCTAACTAGGGTTATCACAATCCTAATTACTAATATATGTACTTTTGAGAAATTCAATCCAGTTATCTGCCCTACAGACTACCCGACTCATCCAGGCCAAAAAAAAGTATAGCAGACACACCGCAGTAAGATACGTGTGTCCTAAAGAAGTGTCCCACTCGACGGTGTGCTGGAAGAGTGCTCATTATGACAGATAGCTCCAAGTCCCATGTATATATATATATATATATATATATATATATATATATATATATATATATATATATATATATATAGACCGGAACACGAAGGGCTGCAGGTAACTGGAAAATTTTTCCCTCCCAATGATCTAGATAATCAAGCTAGTTATTAATCCTTAATATTTCTTGTTGGATTCTGGGTGTGGCATTCCGCAGAATCTATCCTAGACATGATATGAGAGACTGGACAATACAAGAAAGTGCACTATAACAAGCCACACTAAGAAAATATAATAAGCTGGAAGCTAGGAGTGCGCTACGACGAGCTATTATAGAGAAAATAGGGAGTGCGCCATGACAGGCCACTATCATGTAAGCAAGGAAAGACATGTACAAGAGTGCACCACGATGGGTCACTATCTAGTAAGCAAAGAAGACATGCAACATGAGTGCGTCGCGACGGGCCACTATCTAGTAAGCAAAGAAGACATGTAACATGAGTGCGCCACGACGGGCTACTACAAAGAGATACTAGACATGGCATAGACTGTAGAGTACAATAAATCTGGGAGGGCATGGCAATACATATTATAGCATATAAGAAAGAATCGAAAAGAAAGACATATCATGACATGTGAGAAAGAATAAATAAAAGTAAGTATATGACATAGAATAATAATTGAATATGTGCTAGTATCAAGTGTATATAGGGTGCACAATTATTACCTAACTATACAAGATCATCAAGATAAGATCATGTTGTCATGTTCAATTCAAGTTCAATATTAAAAATTTATCAAGTTAGGTCGTCGCATTTTAGGTCAAATATAGAAAACATGCATAGAAGATCAAAAACTGTGATCGAAACTATCAGTCGCATGTAAACTCCTATTAAGGTAAAACAAGAAGATTCTTGAAGCCAAGACAAAGATCTACCACTTTCATGTTTTGAGTTTTACAAGATTCTAGCTACAAAATAACTTAAACAGACAAAAAGGCCAAGTGCAGGAAAGGGCAGTTCAGTCTGTACAGGAAAGCGCAGGTGCAGTCTGCATAGGAAGGTGCAGGTGCAGTCTGCGCAGGAAGATGCATGTGCAGTCTGCGCAAGAAAGTGCATGTGCAGTCTGCACAGGAGAGCACAGGTGCAGTCTGCACAGGAAGGTGCACAGGCTGTGCAGGAAGGTACAGGATGTGTAGGAAGGTGCAGGCTGTACGCAAGTGCGCAGTTGCAGGCTGTTCATCTTCCCCAAATCAGCACCGAAGTGCATAGGGAACCCATGAACTCAAAATGACATAACTAACTCAAAATAAATTGAAATCAAGTGGTTCAAAAGCCAAAATTGGGTAGAATGAAATTCTCTACAAAATATGACTATAAAATTTTAGAAATAACAAAGTTTAAGAGAATAAAACCATGAAAAACCAAAAAAAACTACAAACTTAGATATACAAAAATGTAAATATCAAAACCAAAAACTCTAAGTTCTAAAGAGACATAGAATCATGCAAGGAAGAGAATAGAACAAACAAAAATGGCAAAATATTATTGTTCAAGATTTGGCAAGATGTACTTGCCTAGGTTAAGCTTCAAGCCTAATCTTATACTCCACCTCCAAGAGGAGTACGAAACCATACTCTAGGCCCCAAGGCCAAGCTCTTGGCAAGCTCCAAGGGGAGAGAAGAGAAGAAGAAATGAAGAGAGAGTGGAAAGAATGAAAAGTGAGAGGAGAAAGAAAGTGAAAGGGTATATATAAAAGGAAAATTAATCATAACCGTTGGATGGTGATCCATGTGAAGATCTAAGTCAATCCTAGCCATCCAAAAAAACAAAGTATCCATTGAATAATAGGATACATCCACACTATTCACGAAAATATTTAAACACTATTCATCAAAATATGCAAAATAATATTCACAAAAATATCGAAAACACTATTTATGAAAATATCTAGTATATAAAAAATCTTTCCGAGCGGTATGCCGTCGGTATACACTTTGATACCGACGATATGTCGATCAAGAAAAAAAATCTATAAGTTGAATTTTTTTAAGTGTTCCAAAAATCAAGAAAATACGAATACAGTTTAAAAAATCTGTATCCGTATATAAATACCGATACTGTGAGATGAGTCTTACAACTCTTCCATCCTTAAAAAAATTCCATCCCCAAAATTTTCTAAAGCTAGTCTAGCATGATACCAAAACAAAAGCTCAAGAAAATACGAGTATCTCAATAAAACAAAGCATGCTATATAAATAAATAAAGGCAACAATAATATAAATAAATGCGTAAGCAATAACACAAGCTCAATCAAGAAGGATTGGAGGCATATGAACAAATATGTCTCCTGAATCAGTTGAGTAGGGAACCGCCCTCGCTGGCGTACGCTGTGACGCCCCAGAACCAGAATACTGGAGAGCGGGGGCAGACACAACCAGCTACGTATATAGAAGTGTATTCCACCTCCATATACGGTCACGACTGTCAAGATTCATGAGGGTTTTTCTACAAGACAACGGTCTCTTATGGTCAATCTCAAGCCTAGTGTCTCAATCTCAAGCAAGTAATAATAGTCACAAGATGTTACAACATCAGATATTCAATAGTAAGGCATCCCATACATTTCATATACAGATGATCATGAAGCTAGTCGTACAAAATACAAGGACTAGCAAGAGTTTCAGTCATGCATGATCAGCCCTAGGATTTGCTAATCATGTTACAGCCCGTAGGTAGACAAGAAATATAAGTGTTCAACACGAGCTAACACTTGCTCGGCGGCTAAACGCCTCAAAAGAATAATTTACACTAGAGTATGAGAGCAAAATAAAATCCACTCGTTGCCAGGGTTTCTTCTAGTGGTCACCATCTGGCTGGAAAGTCGGTAGATCCTCTGGAGCTGCTCCGAAATCTGGCCAAACAAAACCAGCTGGGTCAGATCCCAGAAAGAGCAAGTGCCACAAAGGAAGCTTCACTTAGGAACTAAAACCAACAATTAGCATGAGTATAAATAAATAGTAAGAGCTGGAAATGAGGAAAACATATCAGGATGATATACGGCGAGATAACCATAGAACTATTCAGATAACCAGGTTACAACCCGTAAACCAAATAAGGACCGGGGTTGTAACCCTTCATCTGAACGAAACTTGGCTTCCCACCATTTATCGGCAGTAACATAAGAAATCAGGACATATAACAATCTTGTACATGATCAAGACAAGACTAGACTGGTTGTTCCTCATCCAACAATCACGGCCAAGAAATAAGTATGGCTTGATACTTTAACTAACTAGAGTTATCATAGGCCTAGTTACTAGCAAGATGCAGCAAGATTCTTCCACATCCATAAGCCCTGTAGACCATCCAGGCTATCCGGACGCAATTAGGGGTTGAATTTAAGTGGGTACATCGTCCAGGAAACGCATGTAGCCTTAGGTGACTTAGAGGGTGCAACACATGACAGTGTACTAGAAATGTGCCCTACTCGACGGCAGGCTACAGATCCCATGTGGGGCGCCCAGATAACGGGATTGCCTATAGCTGGGGAAATCTCTTCATAACTACAGGATTATTCTAGTAATTAGCCTTAGTCAATTTCAGTAGGTACCCCTGACCGTGATACTCAGGGGACCCTGTCCTAGACATGATGCAAGACAAGACATGTTCATTTGTACAAGCACAATCGTCCATGGTGTCTAGGTCATTCATTCTTGCCATGTCACGCTAGCCGTCACAACAGCATGTCGAGATGTATCATGTCAGGTTTACTTTTCAAGAGTGCGCCACGGCGGGCCACTATCAAGAATTATCATGTCAAGTTTATTTGTCAGGAGTACACCACGGCGGGTCACTATCATGTCATGTCATTGTCAAAAGTGCACCACAACGGGTCTCCACCATGTCAGGGAACATATTAAAATTTATGGCACAAGAATACAAGTGGTAATTAAATAATAGCAGGAGCAAGGGTCGTAGGGGACTCATACGGCTCAGGAAAATTTTTATGCGGCCAGCAAGTCACTATCAATCATTACACTAACAATTCGTACTTAGGAAAGCAATTTAGAACCACACGTTATTTAATCATAATAATATAATTGTAAAGACAAATAAGACAAAAGATAGTGGGACCCGCAATTAATGCAAGTATGCTATGCGGCTAGAAATTAAATATTCATGCAAGCAATTATATGTAAGGCCATACAACAGTGCATATGGGGCTAAGTACTGTTTTAAATGGCCAAGGCAAATATTTAAGTGGCCAAGCAAATATATAAAAGCATGTTAAATAAAGGACATTGGCCATATGCGGCTAATAATGTACTTGGCCATACGGCTAAATGGGTTGGTCCATGCGGCCAACATTAATTCTATACGGCCAGAAAATTTTCTTGGCCTCATGCGGCTATAAATTGTTCCCATATGCGGCTCAATTAATGATTCCCATGCGGCCAACTACTACTTAATCTATGCGGCTAGCTATGAGTTTCATGAGGCCAGCAACTGTTGGCCAAGCAATTAGTAATGCATTAACAAATACATGCAATAAATACAATAAATGCAAAAGCTAATACATTAACAAATGCATGCATGCGGCCAAGCTTTAATTCATGCAGCCAATGAATGTTACTACGTAACATTATGCCAAGGCATGCATGCAAAAGCATGCAAGCTAGGCCACTAATATATTAATATTTCTTATGCATACAAAAGCATGCAAACTAAAGGCCATACGGCCAAAATTGGATTCCTGGCAAAGCCATGCGGCCAAAATAATATACTAATATTTGCATACAGCTTCAAGTATTCTGCTGGCCTATGCGGCAAGCAAAGGAGAGCATGCAAGCTATTTAATGCTAATTAATTAATAGTAGCCTACATGCAAAATTTAATGCTAACGTAGGCTAACAGGTTGCATGCAAAAATAGTTATGCGACTCAAGCTGATATTCCAAGCAAATAAAATGGCCAAGCCATTTATTAAAGGCCCCGCAGGTGGTTCCATGCGGCCAGCAATGCAATTAAATAAATAATAAAAGCCATGCAATTATTTCTTATGTGGCCAAGGCAATAAATTAATGCTCATGCGGCTGGATTTGTCCACACGGCAGGGAAGAACACTTGCCGCACGAAATAGTCATGCGGTCAAGTACTGTCCTTCTTCTCCAATTTTCGAGAAGAAGAACACCATGAAGCCATGCTTCCAAGCTCCATAAATTCGTCATCCAGAGTCCAAAGCCGAACTTCCATAGGTCAAATCGTGGCAGAACGAAATTCTCGACAACATGGAACCATCAGAACTTGAAAATAACAAGGTTAAACAGATCAAAACCCAAGAATTCTATAAATGAAATAAACTTAGATCTACAAGAATTTAGCTATGGAAATTAAAAACGCTAAGTACCAAAGTGTGTTAGAAACACATGAGGAAGACAATAGAACAATTAAATGGGATTCCTTCATGAAGCAAGATGCACTTGCCTAAACCTTCTCTCTCTCAGGTTGGTGGAGAAGTTATGGTGGAGAAGAAGAATAGTAATGGAAAAGAATTAATGAGGAGAGAGAGAGGCGCTGGATATTTAATGAAGAGGGTGGTGGTAGGTAGGTTCACTACAAAACCGAACCAAGCCAAACAAACCGAACCGAACCAAGATAAACCAATCAAGCCACTAAACCAGGATCAAGACAAGCATGACAAGTCTAATTACAGGTCGGGATTCCGTACACGTATACAAAATACGTAATACGAACCACGGGCATTACAACTCTATCCACCTTAAAAGAATTCCGTTCTCGAAATTTAATCAAGAGGCTAGAGATGCAAGGACAAGCTATACTAATCACAGACAAGCTATAACTAAGCAATCAATCAAACAATCAATCATGCAAGCAAAGAATTTAAAGGTATGAGGAAGAGGGAAGACATCCTGCTAGGAATCTCTCTGTCGGTTCTGAATCTGAGCTTGGATCAGGACATACTGCTGGGGTCTCTGCAGCTAGAAGACTTGTGCCTGAGGCGACAATGGCCTCGGGGTCTAGTACTGCTGCTGCTGCACTGGTGCTGGTCCCCTTACCAAGGGACTAGTCTGGACCGATGATGAACTGGCCCTATTCGGACAGGACCCTATCTTATGATCCGGTGCTCCACAAGCCAAGCACAATCCCTATGCTCTAAGACATTCAGATACCACATGCCCTGGCTTTCCACAATGAGTGCAGCCTATAGCGGAAGACTGCTTCTGCTTCTGTTACTGAGGGGACATGACCGACGTCACTGAGGTTGCCTGCCTCAGAATTCCAATTGTCAAAGCCCTGACTGCTGGGGCTGGTGCTGACGACTGGGTTATCTGGCCGTAAGATCGCTTTCGACCTCCGGTCCTGTCCACGATCCTGTGGGAGGTATACTCGTACCTCATGGCAGCCCTCAATATCGCATCGAAAGTCTGATGCTCAAACTACTCCACTGCCAGCATAATCTCTAAATGGAGTTCCAGCTGAAATCGCTAGGCTCTATCGAACTCGGTCGCCACCAAGGTGGGAGCAAACCGACTGAGTCTGAAAAACTCGGCCACATATCCATCGACCGTCCTGCCCATCTGCTTCAGATTGGTGAACTTGCTCTGTAGATCATACCGAGCTACAGCCTTGGTCTGGAATCTCTCTCTGAATACTGTCCATAAAATAGGGGCCACTAATCTCACGGTCTGTGTCGCCCACCAGCAGCGGGCAAGATCCAGTAACTACAGGCGCACCACGGCCACCTTCTCGTCTTCTGGGGTCCTGGCTGCTTCTTCAATCACTTCTGTGTCCTGAAGCCACGCGTCAGTAGCGATAGAATCTTCGCTGCCATCGAAGAACGGAGGGTTCAGGCGCTTGAAGCTGTTGGCCGCGTTGTTCCCTTGGTCTATCCCTGGCATCTTGTACTGCCTGGTGCAGGACATCACCCCGACGATCTTGAGATACAACCAATGTCCTGATGAGACCCACCAAGGTGCCATCATCAGGCTCTACTTCTTGACAGGTTGAACTGGGGGCTCTAGATCCCCGGAATGCATGACTCGGAAGGCTGCTCCTGAGTGTTGGGCTTGGTCCCCAGGTTGCTGTTGGTTCACTGGAGGTGCTCTGCCTTGCTGATCTGTAGGACCAGGAACAATGTCGCTGAAGAAACGACATGGAGAACAATAAGGAAGGACCATGATAGATCGAGGATATAAACATGTGATCAGGCCAAGATTTCAGAAGGATTATAAGAAACGAGTAGAGATCAAGGGCGAGTGCTGATTGAGACATCTATTCAGTGAAACCCTTACACATCTTGATTTATAAGACCTGCATGGGCCACCACTTAAATCGTGTCTTGCCCCAGAACCAGAATACTAGAGAGCGGGGGCAGACACAGCCAACTACATATATAGAAGTGTATTCCACCTCCATATACAGTCACGGCTGTCTAGATGCATGAGGGTTTTTCTACAAGACAACGGTCTCTTATGGTCAATCTCAAGCCTAATGTCTCAATCTTAAGCAAGTAATAATAGTCATAAGATGTTATACCATCAGATATTCAATAGTAAGGCATCCCATACATTTCATATACAAATGATCATGAAGCTAGTCGTACAAAATGCGAGGACTAGCAAGAGTTTTAGACATACATGATCAGCCCTAGGATTTGCTAATCATGTTATAGCCCAAAGGCAGACAAGAAATATAAGTATTCAACACGAGCTAACACTTGCTCGACGGCTAAACGCCTCAAAAAAATAATTTACACTAGAGTGGGAGAGCAAAATAAAACCCGTTCATTGCCAGGGTTTCTTCTAGTGGTCACCATCTGGTTGAAAAGTCGGAAGATCCTCTGGAGCTGCTCTAAAATCTGGCCATACAAAACCAGCTGGGTCAGATCCCAGAAAGAGCAAGTACCATAAAGGAAGCTTCACTTAGGAACTAAAACCAATAATTAGCACGAGTATAAATAAATAGTAAGAGCTGAAAATGAGAAAAACATACTAGGATGATATACGACGAGATAACCATGAAACTATTCAGATAACCAGGTTACAACCCGTAAACCAAACAAGGACCGGGGTTGTAACCCTTCATCGAAACGGAACTTGGCTTCCCACCATTTATCGGCAGTAACATAAGAAATCAGGACATGTAACAATCTTGTACATGATCAAGACTAGACTGGACTGGTTGTTCCTCATCCAACAATCACGGCCAAGCAATAAGTACGGCTTGATACTTTAACTAACTAGGGTTATCACATGCATAGTTTCTAGCAAGATGTAGCTAAATTCTTCCACATCCACAAGCCCTGCAGACCATCTAGGCTATCCGGGCACAATTAGGGGTTAAATTCAAGTGGGTACATCGTCCAGGAAACACATGTACCCTTAGGTGACTTAGAGGGTGCAACACATGGCAGTGTGCTGGAAATGTGCCCTACTCGACGGCAGGCTACAGATCCCAAGTGGGGCGCCCCGATAACGAGATTGCCTGTAGCTGGAGAAATCTCTTCATGACTACTGGATTATTCTAGTAATTAGCCTTAGTCAATTTCAGTAGGTACCCCTGACCGTGGTACTCAGGGGTCCCTGTCCTAGACATGATGCAAGACAAGACAGGTTCATTTGTACAAGCACAATCGTCCACGGTGTCCAGGTCATTCATTCTTGCCATGTCAAGCTAGTCGTCGTAACAGCATGTCGAGATGTATCATGTCAGGTTTACTTGTCAAGAGTGCGCCACGGCAGGCCACTATCAAGAATTATCATGTCAAGTTTATTGTCAGTAGTGCACCACGGCGGATCACTATCATGTCATGTCATTGTCAAAAGTGCACCACAACGGGTCACCACCGTGTCAGGGAACATATTAAAATTTATGGCACAAGCATACAAGTGGTAATTAAATATTAGCAGGATCAAGGGCCGTGGGGGAATCATGCGGCTCAGGAAAAATTTTATGCGGCCAGCAAGTCACTATCAATCATTACACTAACAATTCGTGCTTTGGGAAGCAATTTAGAACCACACGTTATTTAATCATAATAATATAATTGTAAATACAAATAAGACAAAAGATAGTAGGACCCGCAATTAATGCAAGTATGCCATGAGGCTAGAAATTAAATATTCATGCAAGCAATTGTATGTAAGACCATGCAACAGTGCATATGCGGCTAAGTACTATTTTAAATGGCCAAGACAAATTTTTAAGTGGCCAAACAAATATAGAAAAGCATGTTAAATAAAGGCCATTGGCCATATGCCGCCAATAATATACTTGGCCATGCGGCTAAATGGGTTGGTCCATGCGGCCAACATTAATTCCATGCGGCCAGGAAATTTTTTTGGCCTCATGCGGCTACAAATTGTTCCCATATGCGGCTCAAATAATGATTCCCATGCGGCCAACTACTACTTAATCCATGCGGCTAGCTATGAGTTTCATGCGGCCAGCAACTGTTGGCCAAGCAATTAGTAATGCATTAACAAATGCATGCAATAAATACAATTTAATGCAAAAGCTAATACATTAACAAATGCATGCATGCGGCCAAGCTTCAATTCATGCGGCTAATGAATGTTACTACGTAACATTATGCCAAGGCATGCATGCAAAAGCATGCAAGCTAGGACATTAATATATTACTATTTCTTATGCATGCAAAAGCATACAAACTAAAGGCCATGCGGCCAAAATTGGATTCCTAGAAAAGCCATGCGGCCAAAATAATATACTAATATTTGCATGCAGCTTCAAGTATTCTGCTGGCCTATACGGTAAGCAAAGGAGCATGCAAGCTATTTAATGCTAATTAATTAATAGTAGCCTACATGTAAAATTTAATGCTAACGTAGGCTAACAGATTGCATGCAAAAATACTTATGCGGCTCAAGCTGATATTCCAAGCAAATAAAATGGCCAAGCCATTTAGTAAATGCCCCGCAGGTAGTTCCATGCGGCCATCAATGCAATTAAATAAATAATAAAAGCCATGCAATTAATTCTTATGCGGCCAAGGCAATAAATTAATGCTCATGCGGCTGGATTTGTCATTGCGGCAGAGAAGAACACTTGTCGCATGAAATAGTCATACGGTCAAGTACTGTCCTTCTTCTTCAATTTCCGAGAAGAAAAACACCATGAAGCCATGCTTCCAAGCTCCATAAATTCGTCATCCAGAGTCTAAATCCGAGCTTCCTTAGGTCAAATCGGGACAGAACGAAATTTTCTACAACATAGAACCATCAGAACTTGGAAATAACAAGGTTAAACAGATCAAAACCCAAGAAATCCATAAATGAAATAAACTTAGATCTATATGAATTTAGCTATGAAAATTAAAAATGCTAAGTACTAAAGTGGGTTAGAAACACATGAGGAAGACAATGGAACAATAAAATGGGATTCCTTCATGAAGCAAGATGCATTTGCCTAAACCTTCTCTTTCTCAGGTTGGTGGAGAAGTTATGGCGGAGAAAAAGAATAGTAATGGAAAAGAATTAATGAGGAGAGAGAGAGAGAGGAGTGGGATATTTAATGAAGAGGGTGGTGGTAGGTAGGTTCACTATAAAACCGAACCAAGCCAAACAAACCGAACCGAACCAAGATAAACTAATCAAGCCACTAAACCAGGATCAAGACAAGCATGACAAGTCTAACTACAGGTCGGGATTTCGTACACGTATACAAAATACGTAATACGAACCACAGGCATTTACAACTCTACCCACCTTAAAAGAATTTTGTCCTCAAACTTTAATCAAGAGGCTAGAGATGCAAGGACAAGCTATACTAATCACAGGCAAGCTATAACTAAGCAATCAATCAAATAATCAATCATGCAAGCAAGGAATTTAAAGGTATGAGGAAGAAGGAAGACATCATGCTAGGAACCTCTCTGTCGGTTCTGAATCTGAGCTTGGACCAGGGCATACTGCTGGGGTCTCTACTGCTGGAAGACTTGTGCTTGAGGCGGCAATGGCCTCGGGGGCTGGTACTGCTGTTGCTGCTGTACTGGTGCTGGTCCCCTTACTGAGGGAGGCCCTATTCGGACATGACCCTATCTTATGATCCGGTGCTCCACAAGCCAAGCATAATCCATATGCTCTACGACATTCAGATACCACATGCCCTGGCTTTCCATAATGAGTGCATCCTATTGCAGAAGACTGTTTCTACTTCTGTTGCTGAGGGGACGTAACCGACGTCACTAAGGCTGCCTGCCTCGGAGTTTCAATTATCAAAGCCCTTACTGCCGGGGCTGGTACTGACGACTGGGTCATCTGGCCGTGAGATCGCTTCCGACCTCTGGTCCTGTCTACGATCCCGTGGGAGGTATATTTGTGCCTCCTGGCTGTCCTCAATACCACATCAAAAGTCTGATGTTCAAACTGCTCCACTGCCAGCAGAATCTCTAAGTGGAGTCCCTGCTAAAACTGCTGGGCTCTATCGAACTCGGTCGCCACCAAGGTGGAAGCAAACCGACTGAGCCTAAAAAACTTGGCCGCATATCCGTCGACCGTCCTGCCCATCTGCTTCAGATTGGTGAACTTAGTCTGTAGATCGTACCGAGCTACCGCATCGACGTACTTGGTCTAGAATCTCTCTGAATACTGCCCATGAAATAGGGGCCACTAATCCCATGGCCTGTGTCGCCCACCAGCTGCGGACAAGATCCAGTAACTACAGGCGTACCACGGCCACCTTCTCATCTTCTGGGGTCCTGGCTGCTTCTAGAATCACTTCTGTGTCCTAAAGCTACGCGTTAGTAGCGATAGAATCTTCGCTGCCATCGAAGAACGGAGGGTTCAGGCGCTTGAAGCTGTTGGCCGCGTGGTTCCCTTGGTAACCTACTCTGCCCATGGCATCTTGTACTGCCTGGTACAGGGCATCGCCGCGACGATCTTGAGATACAAGTAATGTCCTGATGAGACCCACCAAGGTGCCATTATCAGGCTCTGCAGCTTGACAGGTTGAACAGGGGGCTCTGGATCCCCGAAATACATGACTCGGGAGTCTGCTCTTGAGTGTTGGGCTTGGTCCCCAGGTTGCGGCTGGTTCACTGGAGGTGCTCCGCCTTGCTGATCGGTAGGACCAGGAACAATACTGCTGAAGAAACGACATGGGGAATAATAAGGAAGGACCATGATAGATCGAAGATATAAACATGTGATCAGGCCAAGATTTCAGAAGGATTAGAATAAACGAGTAGAGATCAAATGTGAGTGCTGATTGAGACATCTATTCAGTGAAACTCTCACACATCTTGATTACAAGACCTGTATGGGCCACCACTTAAACCGTGTCATGCCCCAGAACCAGAATACTGGAGAGCGGGGGCAGACACAGCCAGCCACGTATATAGAAGTGTCTTCCACCTCCATATACGGTCACAGCTGTCTAGATGCATGAGAGTTTTTCTACAAGACAACGGTCTCTTATGGTCAATCTCAAGCGTAGTTTCTCAATCTCAAGCAAGTAATAATAGTCACAAGATATTAGACCATCAGATATTCAATAGTAAGGCGTCCCATACATTTCATATACAGATGATCATGAAGCTAGTCGTACAAAATACGAGGACTAGCAAGAGTTTCAGTCATACATGATCAGCCCTAGGATTTGCTAATCATGTTACAGGCCGTAGGCAGACAAGAAATATAAGTATTCAACACGAGCTAACACTTGCTCGGTGGCTAAACGCCTCAAAAGAATAATTTACACTAGAGTGGGAGAGCAAAATAAAACCCACTCGTTGCCAGGGTTTCTTCTAGTGGTCACCATCTGGCTGAAAAGTCGGTAGATCCTCTGGAGCTGCTCCGAAATCTGGCCATACAAAACCAGCTGGGTCAGATTCCAGAAAGAGTAAGTGCCACAAAGGAAGCTTCACTTAGGAACTAAAACCAGCAATTAGCACGAGTATAAATAAATAGTAAAAACTGAAAATGAGGAAAATATACCAGGATGATATACGACGAGATAACCATAGAACTATTCAGATAACCAGGTTACAACCCATAAACCAAACAAGGACTGGGTTGTAACCCGTCATCTGAACAGAACTTGGCTTCCCACCATTTATCGGCAGTAACATAAGAAATCAGGACATGTAACAATCTTGTACATGATCAAGACAAGACTAGACTGGTTGTTCCTCATCCAACAATCACGGCCAAGCAATAAGTACGGCTTGATACTTTAACTAACTAGGGTTATCACAGGCCTAGTTACTAGCAAGATGCAACGAGATTCTTCCACAGCCACAAGCCCTACAGACCATCCAGGCTATCCGGACGCAATTAGGGGTTGAATTCAAGTGGGTACATCGTCCAGGAAATGCATGTACCCTTAGGTGACTTAAAGGGTGCAACACATGACAGTGTACTGGAAATGTGCCCTACCCGACGGCAGGCTACAGATCCTAAGTGGGACGCCCAGATAACGGGATTGCCTGTAGCTGAGGAAATCTCTTCATGACTGCTGGATTATTCTAGTAATTAGCCTTAGTCAATTTCAGTAGGTACCCCTGACCGTGGTACTCAGGGGTCCTTGTCCTAGACATAATGTAAGACAAGACAGGTTTGTTTGTACAAGCACAATCGTCTACGGTGTCCAGATCATTCATTCTTGCCATGTCAAGCTAGCCGTCGCAACAATATGTCGAGATGTATCATGTCAGGTTTACTTGTCAAGAGTGCGCTACGACGGACCACTATCAAGAATTATCATGTCAAGTTTATTTGTCAGGAGTACACCATGGCGGGTCACTATCATGTCGTGTTATTGTCAAAAGTGCACCACAACGGGTCACCACCGTGTCAGGGAACATATTAAAATTTATGGCACAAGCATACAAGTAGTAATTAAATATTAGCAGGAGCAAAGGCCGTGGGGGACTCAGGCGGCTCAGAAAAATTTTCATGCGGCCAGCAAGTCATTATCAATCATTACACTAACAATTCGTGCTTAGGGAAGCAATTTAGAACCACAAGTTATTTAATCATAATAATATAATTATAAAGACAAATAAGACAAAAGATAGTGGGACCCGCAATTAATGCAAGTATGCCATGCGGCTAGAAATTAAATATTCATGCAAGCAATTGCATGTAAGGCCATGCAACAGTGCATATACCGCTAAGTACTGTTTTAAATGGCCAAGGCAAATATTTAAGTGGCTAAGCAAATATATAAAAGTATGTTAAATAAAGGCCATTGGCCATATGCGGCCAATAATGTACTTGGCCATGCGGCTAAATGGGTTGGTCCATGCGGCCAACA